>JAQIVF010000004.1:0-85292 GCA_034698365.1 Steganacarus magnus
CATTACGCTACTGATTGTTGGGATGCAGAGTGTCTTACTTCTTATGGTTGGGTTGAATGTGTTGGATGTGCTGATCGATCGTGTTATGACTTACTTCAACACTCAAAAGCAACTGGTATTAAGTTAATTGCTGAGAAAGAATTAAAAGAACCAAAACAAGTAGATTTAATTGAATGCATTCCTCAAAAAGCTGTTATTGGAAAAACCTTTAAAACTGAATCTAAACTTATATCTAATACATTAAGCAGTTTAGAGAATGAGAAAATCATTGAATATGAAACAGAATTCTTAAATAACGGAGAAGTGATGATAACTATAGACAATAAAGAGTTTAAAATTACCAAAGATATGTTAGCGATAAATCGAATTAAGAAAACTCTTTACGTGGAAGAAATAACCCCTGGAGTAATAGAACCATCATTCGGAATCGGAAGAATATTATATTCTTTGTTGGAACATAGTTTTAGAATTCGCGATGGAGACGAACAGCGCACTTATTTTTCTCTTCCATCACTTACAGCGCCACTTAAATGTTCAGTCCTTCCTCTTAGTAATAATCCCGAATTAAAAGAATTCATTAAAGAAATTTCATCATTATTAACGGAAAACAATATATCCCACAAGATAGATGATAGCAGTGGATCAATTGGCCGAAGATATTCCCGAACCGACGAAATCGCGATACCATTTGGCATAACTATAGATTTTGATACGATTAACACCAATACTGCGACATTAAGAGAAAGAGATAGTATGCAACAAATAAGAGCACCGGTATGTCGATAATTAATATAAGTTAGAAAAGAAATAAAAAACAAACTTAAATTTTAATTTGAACACAGATTAAAGTTCTTGGAACTCTTGTTCGTGACTTATCAAGTAATAAGCTATCATGGAATGAAGTGAGAGATATTTATCCAGTATTCGAACAACAAGAAGTTACTTCTAATAAAAATGTATAATTTTTATTCAAAATATTTGATATAAAATACAATATGAATTGTGAAAATTTTTAATATGAGTCGATTATTTTAAAATAATTTTGAGTAAAAAATGCAGAGATTATTTTAAATTTCTTCTGTATAAATATTATTTTTACCGGTTTATATCATAAAATGCATTAAATATGGGAAATATCTTGAGTTAAGAGTACGCCTAATAATGAATCTCTTTTGTATTTGTTGGCAAATGAGGACAACTCACTAATTATTTGTTGTTTTTGAGTCAGTGTTTCCTTTTGAGTGGTTATTAAATGATTTAGCTTTTCTTTAAATATGGAATGATAAGTATCAATAAGTTTATCGATTAAAGTGTTGCATACACTAATCTCATCATTCCATTCTTTATTTTGCGATAACCATCTTTTTTCTCCTTCTTCGCTGAATTAAATAAAACAAAATTTTGTTAGATTTTTAGTATTAACACTTAATTATACATTATACTGGTTTACTTAATTTACTTGATTTACTTAACACTTTCTAATACAATAAATGCAAATATTATAACAAACTACTACCGTATTATAAGTTAAGATAAACTTATTTAATTTGGTTATTTTGGTAATTAACTATTAACTTACTGAAACATAAAATGAAACTCATAACTCCTGCCATTATTCAATTGAATATACATGTCTAATATTTTAATGGCTCCATCATTAACTTCGCTTAATTGCGACATTTCTTCATCATAAAACAGTTTTTCGTCGTGAAAATCTTGAAATGATGTGACGATAAGTTTAAAACAGTCTAATTGCTCATAAATGGCAAACATTCGCTGTCGAAGTCTGTCGCGACCGAAACGCACGTAAAGCAATCGATTTTCTTTAAGTCTCCAAAATTCTCTCTTTTGTTTGAGTAAAACCCGAGTTTCCATCAAATCATTTAACGATGAGATTAACATTTTTTGTTTTTCAATTAATTTATTGAACTGTTGCTTGAGATCATGATATGTGGATAAATGGTCGCTAATTTTGAGTCTCCATTCCTCAAATCTCTTTTGATCCTCCTTTGACTGCCTTATTCTTAACGGATTGATTGGTTTTGGTTTCGTGTCAATCATAACATCGAACGGAGGTTTAGAAGGGTATTGTTGTTCGATGTGCTTAACCATACTCTTATTTCGGTTCCACTGGTCGTATAGCTTGGTTTGAGCGTCGCATCTATTGAAGTATTTGAGGTCATTCTCGCACTTGATTTGGTGCTGCGCTTCGCGTTCGCGTCTCAATGCGATCCTCTTTTCGGTTAAGTCTCTCCGACCGCTCACGTAATACCACGGATGACGCGAAGCACACATTTAAGGCAGAACATCATATCTCATTTGCGCAGTTAAAACATTGTAAATTTTAGAAAACATTTTAGAAAATATTAAAATATATTTTTAAAAATTGTCAAAACATTTGTAATATAAAATAAAAATTTCAAAAAAAAAATTCATAGAAAACGTATGTTTTATTGAAAATAAACAGTAACCATGGTTTGCTTTAATAATGAAAATAAGCTCATTTTGCTGACTTCAACAAAAGTAAGCTCAACGGATAAGTTTGTCCATTTAATCTCAGCTCAAAAATTTAAAAATGTTTTTGAGCTAAATCTCTTACATATGCTATCTCTAAAGCTCATCCTTCAAATACTGTATGCCAGATATTTCTAGCCCTTATAAAAGTGAACATCAAAATAGTTGTAAGGTAAGTCATTCATTTGTTTACTTATATATTTTTATTTTTACAAATAATTATAATATTTTTATAAAATTTAGAGTACTTTATTGTTATATTTTATATGTATTTAAATTTATTTAATTAGTTTAACATTATTTCATTATATAGAAAATTATTAATTTATTGATTTTAAAAAGTACTTCAGTAAGTGTTTGAGAGAATGTCTTTCATTCATGATTCAGCTCTCAAACTGACATTAAGTTTCTAACCTAAACTTCTTATCATTTTCTTTATTTTAATAGATAACAAACTACTAAAACAATTGAAGAGAAAGAGAACACACTGGAAAATAGAACGAGAAGGGAAGATAAAGAAGTGCGAGCAATTGAGCGACAAAAGGATACTTTGGCACACAAACTGAAGCGACTGGATATTTGATTTTAGGATTAGAACATGGCTATTATCAAAAAAAGACCAACAATAGTGTTGCGCATGTAATGGCTTACGGTTCGATTCGTCGATTACACTAACATTGAGGGAATCATTATTAACAAGAGGAGTATCTGAACCACTAATAGATGCATTGTGCAACGATTATAATGAGACACTTCATTTTTGTTTATTTTGGTGAAAAAATTTATTTAACATAATACAGAGAGATTTCTGCTGATAAACTACCGAATTTGTGCGAAGCAAATGGGAATGGTTTCGTGAATGTACCCGTAGAACTTCAAGGAAATTCATCACTAAAGCGCATGGTATGCCTTCGCATACCCTTCATGCAAATTCGTTCATTGGGCAGAGACAAGCAATACGGGCTGCGAGGAAATCTAGTGAACGTCACAATATCAATCGATATATCCGTAAACGTATTGCAACGAATATTAAACACATACTTTGCAAATAAAATGAAAACGAATGTTGCAAAATAAATAGCGTGTATCTTATAATTCCGCCAAATACCTGGTTAATATACCGCTTTATAAACAAGAGCAAGTCATATTATCGGACTCGTGTATTTCCGATCATCATCAAGCAATCGAGCCCTATATTATATTGGAAGAGGATAAGGGTGTTTTAGATGATAATGAAAATAAGCCGATGGATTGCCAACAACATGAATGGAATGAAAGAGGAACATAATAATATAACATCCAATGATACACTCCGATAGGGTAAAAACGCGATTGCATATGCAAGTGGTGAAGGAAGATTCCCTTTATGGAGGAGTTATCATTCCCAACAATCTAACGGGTTATCATACGTTAAGCGATGTAAGTGGGAATTACGAAATAAAGACAGGCGTTGCTGCAAAATACCTAAAATATTATTTGTTTAAGAAACGCCAGTATCAAATTATCACAGAACAAATCTCACTGCATCTCATCTAAGAAAAACAAGAAATACACGTAAAATTACCGCCGGACAACTATTAAATGAAGAATTCGTTGACAACCTTTGCTCGATGAGGGATGTAAGTTCTTAAAAGTGGATCTATCATCACCAGTGTACTGGGAAGCTCGTAAGAAAGAGGTTTTGGCGATGATTTGCCATTTGGAAATACCATCAAAGTTCGTTACATTTTCAGCAGCAGAAACACGATGGGAGTTGCTTGTAATGCTTAAAAAAGCGTAAGCAACGAAGACAATTTCCATACGAGCGGTTTTTTTGGCAAGCGTTTAACTAATGACCCGTATGTATGGTGTATGCGTCCATTCTTGAAACTTATAGTGAACACGACCAACATATCAGTGTATGTGACAAATTTTGAAGAAAATTCGTACGACCAGTTTTTAATGATGGTTTCGTTTAAGTGATGATCCGTATGCGCTTATAGTTTCTAATTATCTTTTGTAACGGTTCTATATTAACTGTTGTACTTTTTACAATGAAATTTAAAATAATAATTTTGTTATAAGCAATAATGTATTTAAGTGTAACATTCTTATTAGTAACCAATAATTATTTAATGGTTTAGTAATTGCAACTTTTTCACATTCAATCTATATAAAAGTGCCATAGTATTTCAAAGTGAGCCATTATCAATGTTCGTTCTTGTTATAAATAAAGCAAATCTATAACCTTACACCAAAATATGTTATATTATATTTGCTAAAAATGAGTAAATAATGAATTATAATTCTAATCAAGTCTAAAAAACAACATTAAAAATCATATTATTTAAAGTATATTAAATTTATTTTAATAAAATTGTTAAAACATTTTCTAAAATTTTTGAAATTTTAATTAAATAAATATTCTTTAAATATAATAAAAGTTGGAACGCCGTGGCCATTATAATTAACCGAAAATATAATTTTGATATATGAAAATCCGTGCCTTACACCAGAGGTGCTATTGAATTGAATGGTAAATGCACTGTTAAGCATACGTTCGGTTGTGGGCGTGAACATCAGAACGTATGCTTAACAGTGCATCACCATTCAATTCATAGCACCTCTGCTTTACACAGGAATATAGCATTGGTTTTTGCAATGCTTGCCACAAATGCTAGAATTGCATCATTACATCATTACACTTATTTAAAAACATTTATTACCCAGTCTTCAAACTATGCTTTAATAAAACTTTATATAAAACTCATTCGCAAAACAATGAACTCATCAATTAAAAGAAAAACCAGCACACAATCGAGTGATGTTAATATTGACGATCAATCGGATGCTGACACCAATTGTGACGACAAACCTATTCAAAAACAAGTACGACATTATTTAATATATTATTGCAATATTGGTGTTAGTAATTGATTTGTTTAACAGGCAAACAAAAAAAGTAAAGTTATATTACCAGAGGATTGTTTCGATGATTCCGATTATTATTTCGAGAATGGTTTGCGGAAAGTTTATCCATACTATTACACGTATGGCTCGTATTGCAAGGGAAGGTGGTTTGGACACACTTTCAATGAGTTTTATTGCAATGAATTTAGAGCCATGACTACTGACAGATTAGTGAGTATTCTCTTACAGTACTTTATGCTATACTATATATTACTGTATATTATCATAAGCTTATAAACATATTTTTTATGTAAAGCAATCGCGACTAAACGGCGGACATTTGCTCGTTAATAATAAACCTGTGGATGAAAATTATAGGCTTAAAAGTCACGATTTTATAACGCATAAACTACATCGCCACGAATTTCCAGTTCTTGCGGCACCGATTCCCATCATTTTTATGTCCGACCAACTGTTAGTGGTTGATAAACCACCGTCTCTTCCCGTAAGTTTAAAATTTCATATTTCAGGTATCATTTGTTTGATATAATTGGATAATTGTTAGGTTCATCCATGTGGTCGTTACCGACACAATTCACTTTTACGTATATTAAGGCGCGAACATAACCTAAAAAATTTGCACAGTAATTGATTAATTTTATAATTACTATGTTTAATGCTAATCCTATTATTTTATGAAAAAAGCTATTCATAGATTAGACCGATTAACTTCAGGAATTGTGTTAATACCCCGAACCGATGCAATGGCTGAGACGTTGCATAAACAATTTGCCAATAGTACCGTTACAAAGGAATATCTTTGTCGCGTTGATGGCAATTTCCCCGAGTATGTCACTTAAATGTGTTCAGACTTTTTGCGAATATTAAAAGTAATTAAATTGTTTATCGTTATTTTGCTTATTTAGTGAAACAGTGGTATGTGAACAATCGCTTGAAGTTCTTTCGTATAGAATTGGAATATCTATTGTGAGCCCAAACGGAAAACAATGCAAAACGATTTTTAAAAAGCAAAGTTTTAATGGAAAGTCGAGTGTTGTGTTGTGCGCTCCAAAGTCGGGTCGTATGCATCAAATTAGGGTACATTTGCAGTATTTGGGTTATCCTATATTAAACGATTCGTTCTATAATAACTACGTTTTCGGTGAGGAGAGAGGCAAGAATGGCAATTACGGCAAGACTAAACAAAAAGTACTTTGCATTTTTCTTGAGTAAAAAATTATTAATTAATGAATTAACTTTAAAAAATAGCTTTTACAAGATTTAGACGACGATCATAATAGAATTAAATTGATTAATAAAACCATTACTAATTTGCCAAATCTTGAATCTCGAGTCATTGCTTTAAAAGCATTAAACCATTATACAAATAATGAAAAATGGATTTCATCACAAACAAAGTAATTTACGATCAATTCCGTACTCTTTTCGATTTTTTATCATTTTAGTTCATAAGCTATTTCTTTACTGACGATTTGGTTTTAAATATTCAGTAGAATATTTTCACTTATTTACCCTACATTTGAAATTTTTTTTTATTTTAAAATAAAACAATAACTTAGGTACAAATTCGACAGCGAAAAAATGACAAAAGATGACGAGTGCGATGAGTGTGGATTATTTTGTGTCGATCCCGAACCTAAAGACTTATTAATTTATCTTCACGCGCTTCGTTACAAAGTAATTATTTTTTTAGATGATATTTTTATTTTCCATTAACTTTATTTCATAATTAATTTTAGGGTTCAGATTGGTGTTATGAAACAGAGATTCCAATTTGGGCTCGAGATGATTGGCTTGAATGATAAATTTACTATAAGACTCACCACATAATACGCAATGTTTCTTAATTAATACGTAGAGAAAATTCTGAGAAACATTTAGAGTTTTTAAAGATTTTACTGTAATATAAATAAAAAGAATTTTTCAACTCATGCCATATTTTAAGAATATATTCAATAATATTCAAGTTTATAGTTTCAATTTATTTTAGTTTGACTTTAGACTATGAATTGCATCGCAATGTATAACTATTTTTCTCATTTTCAAACAAAACCAAACATATGCCTATTATAATTTTTACGTTTTATAAAATTAATTTTCGTTGCGATTTTTCACAAATAAGTGCGAACCCAAATTATCAATTTGTTTTTCTGTATACAAAGACGAGTGATGTTCCTGAACGTGTTTTATATATTGAGCAAAGATGTTTGTGCCAAAAGAACAGTGAATGCATGGGTAAACATATAATCCATTGTGTTTCTTGGTTTTTAGTATGTGTTTTCGCACATTTTCTTGCGTATTACACGCATAACTAATGCAAGAAAATAATAAAACAAAAGATGTTAAAAGAAATTAAGTCTATATTTGTTAGTGGGGTATAACTTGCCTACAATACGGACATTTATAAGGTTTATCTCCAGTATGTGTTCTTTTATGACGCGATAAATTCGAACTTAATCCGGTGGTATAATCGCAAAATTCGCATTTAAAAGGCTTATAACCGGTATGCTTTCTGTAGTGCTTGCGAAAAGTAAAAACAGATTTAGTTTTATACGGGCATCGATCACACAAGAATGGTTTATCACTTGGATCGGAGTGTACTCTCTGGTGCTCTACTAATTCACTTTTCTGAACAAAAGCAAAACGACACCCGTTTTGCGAACATTTAAATTGTCTCTGGTTTTTAGGTAAATGCCTTTTCACATGCAATTGTAATATACTATTTGAGAAAAATTTCGCGCCACATAAATCGCATTTTAAATTTCTCTCCCTATTTGTATCGTGAGTCTTCATATGACGTTTAAGAAATTTATTTAATACAAAACTCGCGCCACAAACTGCGCAAAGTTTGTCTTTGACGCCGAAATGCGATTTTTGGTGCGAATTTAAGCTATTCTTTTTAGCGAAAGATTTACCACATTTACCACAATTAAACGGTTTAATTTCGATGTGAGTGTAAATATGTTTTTTGAGTTCGCGACATATATATATTTGATCACAACGCGGACATTTATATTTATCGTTATTTCTATTGACACTTTCATTACTTGAACCAACGGGTAAACAATGGTTAATAGAGTGCAAAAGATGCGTCGCTTCGCAATCGGATTTGAAGCCACAATCGTTGCAACAATATTTGCCAGAATTGCCACAAGTAATGGTTTTGATGAGACGAGGAAATGCTACTTTTCTAATGTGCTCTCTAAGTGTATGCAGTTTAACGTGTGTTTTAAATTTAAATTTTTTCTCGCAATATTCGCACTTTAAAGTATTAGAATTTTTCTTAATCAAATCATTTAACTCAGGTTTTGGCAAAACTGTGCAATTAATTAGAGGAGAGCGCGAATTAATATGAATATTCTGTTTAGACTTCAAGTGTTCAATTAATTTTTCTATATTATCACTTATATGATCACAATGTACGCACTTATATACACTAATGTGATCAGCGATCACTTTGACGGCGTGTTCTTTAGTGGTGATGTGCCAAATAAAGTTATTTGATTCGTTTGTATAGAATGAGCATATTTCGCACGCGAATAGCATTTTTTGCGTTAAAATCAATTCAATTTCAATTAAATAAAGAGACAATGTATTACGCAATTCGAGCGACGTATAATTTAAGTGAGAATTAGAATCCAAACAATGCTTCAAAATATTAAACAAACTGTTAGAAGTGAATGAACAAACTTTACATTTAATGTGATCGTTGTTATTCAAGTTAATTAACTGTTTTCTACTACTATTTAAGCTTATTTGCTCGCTTATCGTGTTATTCTCAGCTATTTTATCTATTAATGTATCGTTTGACGATTTACTTATATTGTTTGATAAACTATCAAAGTTATGCGTGTCGTTGAGGTGAGAGTCATCTTTAGCCTCATTCAACACTCTCTCCGAACTTATCTTTGTTCTTCTGCTGGTGTTTGTGGCGAAATCATCGCAATTATCGGACGAATAATCACTATTATCTGAAATGTTATGAATGATAGGACGACATCCAGGTTTCCATTTGGCACCAGTGAAGTGTCGCGGCGGTCTGTATATGTCATCGTCCTCTTCGTCGTCGTACTCATCATCACTCGTATTGTTGTTGTAATGCTCGTACTCAACACTAACGCCATTATGTATTGATTTATGCAGAGTTGGGTTTATATGTTGAAGTTGAAGGCAATTAAAAAATGTGTTGGCACTCATCGGTTGACAATCATTACGTTTTCTGTGAGTGAGGTAATTGTCCAAACCTGTTATCGTTTGTTTACATCGTATGCACATATGATTGTCATGCAAGCAATTCAATTCATTCATCATTATTGCAGGGATGTGTGATGTGTACTCTTAATCGCTAAAAACAGTTCAATTCACAACAAGTTTAACATTTTTCAAATTTTTATGAGACAGCGCCGCGTAATCGCCATCAATAAGTAAACAGTGAGTGTAACACTGAAACACAATAAACAACTGTAAATCAAACACACATATCATTTATGTAAAGCATAGTTATACAGAGGGGGTGCTTGCCTTGGGTCGACCCCCCCTAGAAAATCGAGATTTTGAAAATTTGTCGTTTAAATCCGGTGAGTTTTTGAGACCCCTCTAATTTTGTCCAAAATTCGGAAAAAATTGTCGCTTAAATCTGTTGAGATTTGACCCCTCAAGAATTTTGAGAATTTTTGTGAGAAGCCCCCCCCCTAGAAGTTTAGACTCTGTGAAACTATGATGTAAAGTTATATTTATTTGTAGTCACGTGTTATTGACTCTTATTTGAAAATACGTTTGAGACGTTTTGTACGAATCTGTCCATCAGTTTCAATCTGTTTATATTATCAAATTCAGTTAAAACAATAATTTTCGGTATAAAATGAATATATCAAACAACTACCAAATGTCCGGTCATTCGAGTGCGGCGTTAATTCCGGTATATTATATAATATATATTATATATTTGCTCAAATGACAGCAATCACTCAGAAGTTTGATATTTCGTTGCAGTTTTCGACGCGATTCGAGAATGCATTGAAAGAAGCAGTTGGTATTAGATGTCAATCATTATCGATACTTATGCACGAATCGATTTCCACTAATATTAAGGTTTCAATTTATAAATGCTTATATGGGTGATATTTATTATCCATTTTACTATTATTAAAAAATTGATTATTTAAGTTAAAGACATTGCATTTAATTTGAAAGGAAATTCAATTGAATTATCAGACATTAATTGAAAATATATTTTCATTTGGATCGCAATCGCACTCTGAATGGGGATTAAAATTGATAACAAAAGCTAATTATCGCGATTTCGGTTCTATTTTTGGTTTTCTTGATTACAATGGAAGTTTGTTTCAACTAATTCGACATCTAATGAATGATCCAATTAATAGATACGAATTTCCAAAATCTTGTTTACCTGTAAATATATTTAATTAATAATATTTTAACATTAATAGAAAGTAATATATTTCAGGTTCCAACTAAACTATCACTAGAGGAAGGCGTGATTCCCAACCATTTAGTGAATAAAATGTCGCACGGATTTGCAAATACAATATCTTTGAATGCTTTCGAGTTTTACTTGTATCACTTTAGTTATTATATGCTCAACACAACACCCAATGTTTATTATCAGCAAAATCCGTATTACTTTGAACAACTAAATAACCAAAATAATAGTTTAGATCTGATATATTTTGCTTTACTTGAATCATACTTGAATTACTTTATGCCGCAATCAAATGTAAGTACACTTACCAATCAACAGCAATCGTCACAACATTCTAGTATTTGGCAATCGCTATCTTCAACCACATCCAGTTTGTTACATCTTGGCGGTGGTTCGCAGTCATACAACAGTAAACAACAAACTTCAGCACTATTTAAGTCTTCGTTATTAAATTTAAAGCCATTGTTAAGCTCGTCGATGTACGCAAATGAAAACAGCGAGAAAACTCTAGATCGAATACAATACGACCCTTTGGGCACTCAAATTTCAAAATGCGAAACAGTTTTACTAATATTGGTAGAAATGTGGCTCAATCACGCGATACCGCATTCACTCAATAAGAAGCACTTAAGTCCATCACATCAGCCTGTATTTACACCGAGTTCTGATCACATGAAAGCAGTAAGAATTTTCATCAAACATGTTCACTATTTTGCGAATAGTTATGACAAAAAGTTGAATGATTCTTTGCGTGTTATAAGTGCTTCGCCATTAGATGACGTTAAAAATTCTATTTGGTCATCAAAATATCCATTACAGAAGAAGTTGTACACATTTTTGAGGCTTTCGTTTGAACGATGGCCTAATGATTCCTCGTTTCGAATACCATTGGAGACTTGGCTTAGTTATATTCAGCCGTGGCGTTACAGTCATACTCCAATGATTGGCTCGCAATTTCTTTCCGATTCAGTGGATGCTGACGATCACATTACAACATTGGACTATCAGTGGAAGCAATTCATATCTGACAATCTTTTATTCTATACCGTGATATTTCGCCAATTAATTTCCAGATTTTCAAAACTTCTTGAATTTAGTTCTTATAAAAATGCTTACATGTTGTTTCGATTAACTAAAGTATTTTCTCAAAACAATTTGTGGCGTTGGCTAAAAGAGTCGGAAGAATCATTATTAATGAACGACGCATCACTATTGTCATCGTACTCGTGGAACACTTTATCGACTTCGAGGACTAATCTTTTATCGCCATCAATACGTCAGCCAAATGTCGCTTCGATTGCTGGCAATTTTAAGCACCCTTTAATGGAATTAGAATCGAATACATTTGAATATATACCTTTGTTTTCGTCATCAATTAAGTCGATTGTTATGCATCTTTTGACTGAAATTTCTAAATCTATAAATTTGTTGGATGAGATGCTGGTGTCGACTACATATGAATCGAGTTCCGATTCAACTTCAAGTTTCAATATATTCGCAATCATTAGATCACTATTTCAAGCCAACGATTACGTATCAAATGCTGATGAAAGTAAGAGAGATATTATAGAAAAGAAGAAAACAAAAAACTATCTGCAGATGTGCTCAACTCAATTGGCACTGCTATTCGAAATTCCCGAACCGCACACTATTTGTGACTATCAATCTGAATCACAATCCACTATTAATGATACTCCAACACAGTCTTTAACGCGCAGAATAAAAGATAAAGAAGAGTTGATTTATGAACAAAATGGAACACCAAAGTTGACTGCTTTGGGCAGATATCAAGTGCTTAATCGACTTTGTAAGCCCGAACTTAACATTTTAGAGGGAAATCCCGACGAACAGCCCGTTCGCACGTACGAGTTTTATTACTTGGTTCGTCTCTTGTTGTTTATATCGCATTGGATTAATAATAATTATGGTCAACATATAATTAGAGCTTATAATAAGCAATCATTTTTAGGCTTATTCTTACGCCAATTAATATCGCCACCCATTTCTTACGTGCAAATAGTGAGGAATAATACAAACAGACCGCCCGATAGAATTATGCAAGAATTGCCACCAAGAGTTAATCTCAGATTTCTTGCTAATAAATTCAATCTGTTTTACGCATTCATTGTGATAACAATCGTATATGTTTTTAATTACAGTTTAATATCTTTTTCCTTTTTGTCGTTTTTAATATTTTTATCTTATATTCTAACAAAGTGTGTTTTTATTAGTGTTCGTAATAATTTAAGTCATTAATGATGTTCGGAGCGTGTGTTTTGTGATTTTTAATCTATTTTTAATAAATATGACTTAACTATTAATATATAAATTAAAATATTAAAATAAAGTAAATATGTAAAATCAAATTTTAAATCCGTATTTTTATGGTATAAAATATGATACAATGTTTAATATTTTAGCGTAAATATAAAGCAACTCAAACTTTGAATTGTGAACCAAAATCATAAACAGTGACTGTTGCTAATTATATCTTAAAATATTTGCGTATCACCATCAGGAGCAATGGTAAATGCAAATGAACAATGAAACAACGGAAATTAAACTAATAAATTGAGTGCAACATCAATTTTAAAACAGCATTTTAGTATTGAGTTTTCCTTTTTTGGCAAACTTTTATATTGCGCATCTGTTCTCGATTGGCGAACCCTTAACCTAAAGCAGTTTAATTATGTTCAATAATATTTTAAAGTTATGTAAGATTGGGTCGTGAGTGACAGAGAAAGGAATTCGAACATAGTTTTTCTATTTTCTAAAAATTTTGATGATTTAAGTGCTTTATGGGTGCGACGAGAGTTACTAAAATGCTCATCTCTACTTTAGAGATGAGCATTTTAATCCGCCTAACAAAAACCTTACATTTTTCATAGGCTGTAGGCTTTGGCCTAAGCCTAAGACTTTAAAGATTTTAGGCTTAGTCTCCAACAGACTTGTGTATATAATAGGCCGCCTAACCTCTAGGCTGTACACTATATAGTAATTTCTGAAAAATTAAATTGGCATAAATATTTCATTAATTAAAATTTTAAAAATCAATGATTTAGTAATTTCATGCATACATTGAAATTTACATTTTAGTGGTATTCAATTTTAAATTGTTTGAAGAATTTTTAACATTAAAATTTATTATTAATTTCAATTGTATTCGGTGTTTAAATTTTTACAGAGCCTAAATAGGCGGCCTAAGGTTTTGACTCATAGGCTGAGCCTAAGACGAAGCCTACAGTTTTTTATAAGCCTAAGCCTAATGCCTACGACAACTACAAGTCTAGAGACTCTTGCCAAGTCTTAGGCTCAGCCTAAATTCTCATCTCTAGTCGAGAGTTGAAAAAGTATTTTAACAAAAAATTTTTATCTAGTAAACTGTATTTAAAATAGAATATTGATTGTTTTACTAGAAATTAGTTTATTTTATGTTATTTGAATTGATTTCTTGACATTTCTGTCTGACCTCATCAGTGTTACAGTAGTCCAACGAAATATTTTCAAATTTATATTCAACATTATAATTTGCTGTCATTCGATACCATAGTTACACAATGGGGGTTTTGCCTGAGTGTAGAAAAATCGAGATTTGAAAAATTGTCGGTTAAATCCGATGAGTTTTTGAGACCCCTGTAAATTTTGGCCAAAATGAGAAAAAATTGTCGTTTAAATCCAGTGAGATTTGACACCCCCCAAGAATTTTCAGAATTTTTGTGGCAGACCCCCCTAGAGGTTTGGATCTGAGTGTAACTATGTTCTATACTCTACGTTAGTAAGAAGTTTCATTATTTGAATATATTACTGAAAAATATTATTGTTGGTGACTGGATTTTAGTACACAACCGTCTACACCATAGTTACAACTCCGAACTTCAAAGAGGGTTTGCTGTATCAATTCTCAAATCTCACCACATCTTCTAAGCGACAATTTTTCAACTCTCAACTTTTCGTGGAGTCAAGATTTCTAGATTTAGCAGCGGACAGACCTCACAATGTGTCACTTTGGTCTACACTTATGAATAGAGACGATATTTTCAGGAATTTCCTTATTCTTTGTTAACAAGTTTAGAATTGAAACAAAAGTATATGCGAACGAATTATACTAATAAAAGCATTTTAATGCCCATTTGTTGTTCCTGAAAATCCTGAATTTTAGAGTTAACTCCTGAAAATATGAGTTATTCCTGAATATCCTGAAAGTCCAGAATGTCCTGAAACTGTTGTTAATATTTAATTTTAGTCTAATTTTTCACCTTTATAAGTGAGGTAAATTTGTTTTCATTAAAATTTTAATTAAAATGCCTAAACTTAGTAAGAAAATTAAAAGAATTGTGATAACAATTTTTCAATAATGAACGAAAAACTTTATTGCTTGTTGTGCTCTTATACTTTTGCCCCTTTAGTATCATGTGATGTCGAGTGATCTTTCTCTCATTATAAAGATATTCTCACATTTAAAAGATTTAATTTGATGGAATCAAACATTGAAAATTATTTGATTATTAAATACAACAATTTTATATAATTTTTGTTAATAAAAATTGATTTTCCTGAAAAATCCTGAATTTTGAAACTTTTTCCTTCCTGAAAATATCGTCTCTACTTATGAATATTACGTTTTTTTTATAAATCAATAGATGTTTTAATGCATGCTTTGTTAAATGACATTATTTATGTTCATATAACGAAATCTTTTCAAAAAATAACAAACAAATACATTTTTATAAATTCAATTAATAAAGTGATTCATATTTATCCGAACAAATGGATGAGAATGAGTGCGGAGACGCTAATGATAATGAAGAAAATAAGATGAAAATGAGTGACTCAGAGAGTGACAGCGATAGCGATGAAACGGACACCGATGGCGATCACAACGATGACGACCAACAAAGCGACCAAAACAACATTCAACGCATTAATCAATTGAGAGAAGATTTATTGCAAAATCCATATAATTACGAGAAACACGTCGAATATATAAAATTGTTGAGAAATTCGGGTGAACTTGATTTGGTTCGTATGGCAAGAAACGCAATGTCACACGTTTTCCCGTTAACTCCTCAGTTATGGTTGGAATGGATTAAAGACGAAATCAGTATCGCTTCGTCGCCACAAGAGAAGTCTGAAATTTTAAAACTATTCGAGCGTTCGGTAAACGATTATATGTCTGACGAATTGTGGCTCGAATTCGTTCAGTTTTCTATAGGATTAATGGATAATTGCTTAGACGTTAATGGCGTGCGACAGATATTTGAGCGTTCTTTGACCAGTGTTGGCCTTCATGTTAGTAAAGGTTCGTTACTGTGGCACACATTCCGTGAGTTCGAAATAGCTATTCTTCAAACCATTGATAATGAGGCCAATATTAAATCACAAATCGATCGTATTTTTGATTTATATAAGCGACAACTATCTGTACCACTTTTAGATATGAATCAAACTTATAATGAACTAAAAAACTGGTGCAAAGAGATTAATGACAAGCACGGCATTGCGCTTAAAATAGATTCAATTAAACAAATTTATGAAAAAGCGTTTTCTGAGCTTCAAAAGTTAATTGGTTACGAAGAAGCCGTGGAAAGTTCGGAGTCACCACATCTCGAACAATACTTAAGATATATTGAATTTGAAACAATTAATGGGACACTAATGAGAGTACAATCGATTTACGAGAGAGCGCTTACCGATAATTGTCTTAATAGCGATCTGTGGCTTCAGTACACTAAATATTGTGACAAAAAAATAGTATTGGAGTCATTATTGATTCCAATTTACGAGAGAGCGGTACGAAACTGTCCGTGGAGTGCATCGCTTTGGATCGGTTATATTAGATCACTTGAACGGCTCAAATCGAGTCGCGACCAAGTTTTGAAAGTATTTGAAACTGCGTTACAGTCGGGATTTCAGAGTGGAGACGATTACCTACAGATTTGGATCACTTATCTGGATTGTGTCAGACGTAAAACTGATTGGAACGATGAAAATGATGTGACAAGTTTGAGAAAAACGTTTGAAAAAGCAGTCGAACACGTGTCGAACATCGAAAACTGTGACCCTTGCTATACTGTACTGCAATACTTTGCTAAAATTGAGGCTAAATTTTGTCGAGATATGAATAAAGCGCGCGAAATTTATAATAATCTTTTAAGTGATTACAACATTGCATCACAAGCTCAGTTTTGGATCGAATTCGCTAACTTAGAGCTAAAATTCGGAGACGATAAGCATTATCGTAAAGTTCTTACTCGTGGATTGACTTTTGCTAACGATTTGCCTGAGAGTATCGGACAAATGTTAGTAAAATTCGAGAGAGAGGAAGGAAATGATATTAAAGATTATGACAATGCTCTACAAAAATATGACAATATGATGAAAAAAATTACTGAAAAAAGAATTATTACAGCAGAAAAAGAAAAGGAAGACAGAAAACAAGTTAAAATTCAGCGCAAACAAGAAAAATATGAATTAAAAAGAGCAACAAAACGGAAGACAGAGGCAAATACGGAAGAAGAAAGTAATAATAAATCGAAAGCTAATGTTGATATTGAAGGATTTAGAATACCTCCGATTAAAAGTGACGTTTCTGACCGGAAAAAAGTAAAATTAGAAATAGATACTAAAAATGAACGATC
Source organism: Steganacarus magnus (assembly GCA_034698365.1). NCBI lineage: Eukaryota > Metazoa > Arthropoda > Arachnida > Sarcoptiformes > Steganacaridae > Steganacarus > Steganacarus magnus. Next base: position 17,506 of record JAQIVF010000004.1, read on the forward strand.
AAAAAGCCGGTCTCAGAAAAAAGATAAAAATAAAGCTGAAGATGATCGTCCGTCGCATGGCGTAACCTATAGAAGTGATGGAACTAAAGATTTACAAACAATTTTCATAAGCAATTTAGACTTTAATCTAACCGAAGACAAAATTAGGGAAACATTCGAGAAATTTGGTGAAATTACTGATTTAAGATTAGTTCGCAATTATAAGGGGCTCTCGAAGGGATATTGTTATATCGAATATTCATCGATAGTGTCTGTTAGAGAGGCATTAAAAAAAGATAGAATGCCGTTGGAAGGCAGACCAGTTTTTATCTCAGAAATTGGTAAACGTAAACAATTTCGATACAGTACTTCATTAGAAAAGAATAAGCTATTCGTCAAAAACCTTTCAGTTGATATTACGAACGAAGAATTGCAAAAGATATTCGAAAAATACGGCACATTAAAAGAAGTCCGTTTAGTAACATTTAGAAATGGTTACTCAAAAGGGTGCGCTTATGTTGAATATGTTGATGAGGTTTCCGCAACCGAAGCTATTAAACGAGCGGATGGACTCGTGATTAGCGAGAAAGCGATAAGCGTTGCGCTCAGCAATCCATCAAAATCAGCGGTCAGTTCTGAAAAATTGCCAAGAGATTCGTCGCAAAATATGCAAAACGATGAATTCAGCAGAACGTAAGTATTTTCATAATAAATAATGGCTGTAAACTAACTGTTTTATGTTTATTTAGTCGATCAAAAACCCGAGTGGACGCTCCAATGATTCCACACGCGTTGAGAATTCAACGTCAATCACAAAATGACACCAATAATGGCGGTTCTAATGAAGCAGATGTCGCAAACTCGACGCCTATGAGTAATAGTGATTTTAGAAGTATGTTATTTTCCAATAAATAAACTCATCAACGCAACCATCGTTTTGTAAATTGTAATGTAAATCTCATATTAAGAATTGTTTATTCGAAAGGTTTGCCATTTAATCGTCACATTTCTGAGCTTTAAATTTTCATTATTTTTTTGTTATTTAATTGAATCAATACTACAGATATATTTGTGTTTAAATGTAACTTTTTGTAATTGAATAAATTATTTATTAAATTTATTAACGTATTATCGCGCCATACTCGCGCGTGCGTAACACATTTCGGAAACTAAAAAATATATCCTTAATCGCGCAAAAATTTTTCTGCAGTAAAAAGTTTATAGATTGTTTTGAGAGTATAACGGGATTTTTAAAAATTTATTTTGCGCGAGTAAGCAATTTTTAATGATTAAAATTTTAAGTCTTACTCGCGCGCGAGTAAATTGAATTTGGGAGTAAAAATTCATCCATTTTTTCCATAATCACACGCGAGTATTGCGCGATAATACGATAGTAATATCATCAGTCAAGTGCAAAGACTTAATTGCAAATTTTCATTACAACTCGATCGCGGAAAATATTTGTCAATTTCTATTTTGAATTCGTAACTTAAATCGATGACAAAATAGAAATTTTTACTTCAATCTTGTGAGCAATTGCAAGATTAATTAAAATTGTCACACGTCTGCTGTGTTTGCAGAGATGGAAAAATGCTGTGCTTTTATTGCTAATAAGAGTTGTGATAAAACGTATTTGATATCAATTTTACAATAAAATAATGCATATTTCAATAATAACTTTTATTTCAATAATAACTTGCAATAATTGATTGGTACAAATTGATTGAATAATAATAATAATAACAGTATGAAATTGAAACCCAATATTAATAATTAAATGATAATAGCAATAAAGACAAGCATTAACTGGCCCTACATTTAACTGGTTTTAATACCAGTGTCAAAACGGAAGAACTATATGTTGCGAATAATAATAACATATTGATAATAATAATACAAACTAATATGGAATGAATACTCTTTTTTGGTAACTTAATCAAAAAATACCCGCAAATATATAATTAAACCAAATAATTAATACCATTTCAAAATATAATGAAAATATTATAAAAGGCACCCAAAAATCAGGGAAAAATTTTAGCTCGATTTGATTTGATTCGTTCAATTTTGGTGAGGTTTTTAATATACAGTGAATCACCGGTTGATTGTTTTGGTGTCTGCATGCAAAGGCACAATAATTGTCAATAATTAACGTCAATTCAAAACAACCAAAAAACTAAGCTAAAGCTACGCTAACATATTTTATTAAAAACTTAATAAATTTGTTTGTAGAGCCCATTAAAATGATTAGCAAAAATATAGTCAATTTGTTGATCTTGTAATTAGTATATTGAATTTTATCCCGAATATAACATATTGAATGTTTAAAAAATGTAATTCTAAACAAAATCAAATTTAAAATTTTCAAAACAGTAACTCGAAGAAAATCATAGCCAAAAATATTATAAACACGAAAAACCATACGAAATGCAGATATTGTTGGCATATTATAACATTAATATCCATACATTATTAAATTAAAAGGAACGATATCATCATATTTGTAGCATTTTAGTAGCATTTTAGTAGCACCTTATAATGCAATATATTCTCATTATACCATTGTTCAGATCTGACTTATTATTTGGCAAATAATTTGAGGATAACTTATATTACGCTTTCCACCCAATCTGCGTAATTATTATTTACTAATTCTTCATTAATGAACACATTCTAATCAAATAAATTAACAACAATTATCAAAAATAAGTAAAATTAAATTAATTTTTTCGGAGTTATAATTAGTGTCCACGGTTTACTGGTTTTATTAATTTTTAAAATTTGTTTTAAACTTTTAAGACGAATTTCGTGTTATTTGTTTAATAAAAATTTTTAAAACCTAGTTTTATCTGTTTTAAATATAAAATGATCAATAATATTACATTTTTAAGAGTCCAGTTTTTTGGAAGACAGATTTGTAAAAATTTTGGCTTATAGTTCGCATCATTTTTTGATTTAAACAATCAAAAAATGTTTTTTTGAATAATTTTGCAAAAAATAAACTCAATTTTTCAAAATTTACTTTCTATATCTTTGAGAAAACTCAATTTATCACATTATTTCAAACAAAAAATACCCTTATTATTTGTTTCAATTTCGTTTTATTCATTAAACGAAATCTGATAAAATTTAAATTTGTTGTTTTATTTCGATTAATTTGTTTTAACAGTAAACCGTGGACACTAGTTATAATACTAATATAGTTTTTCCACAATTCTTATAATGAGTATCAGATATTACGTATGGTAATGACATTCATACGAAAGTACGTATGCTTCATGCATGTCTACTGAATCCATTATAATTTAAAACGTGTTTGGGAAAGGAAAAGTGGAAATATTAATTACTCCTTTAATATTAATTAATGGCATGCTTAGTTTAAAATAAGTAAAACGCAATAACTTACAGAAACTCCTTGGACTTTAAAGAGATGCACTAACGGCACGCCATTTTCGGAATACGCTACTATATATGCTTGAAGTATCTGTCCGGTTGATAATTCCTCGAAAAATGCATTCGCTGCATCTGACCACCCATTTTCCGCTTTTTGCGAAATACATAGCGAATATTAGATTAGGAGAAGCGCGAAAATATCAATATTTACTTACCATCGACTGGTTTAACATTAGCGAGAAAACACTTTGTAGCCTGAAATGGCAGACTCATAAAGTTGACGTGAATTTGTCGCAACGAAGAAAAAGATATACGCGAATATCCGCCATAATCGACATACATTACATCACACTCATTGTCAGAGTAATAAACATTAGTAACAACAGCCCTAAACCATCCTCCCATCAATGGCACTGCACATATCATTCCTGAACGAATTTGTGGAAGAATAGGAGTATACAGTTGTGAATATGTTGTTGACATATATTGGTCTAATTGACTTAAAGATGGATATGTTGGATGAGTTGGTTGTTGAAGAAAAAAATGACCAGCATTTACCATACTTGACATCATAACATCACAAGATATGCCGAAAGGCAGTTTAAGCTAAACAATAATAACAATAGTTATATAACAATGCAAGTCATTAGTTATCAAAAGAATACCTGTTGATATTGTGGTACAGCACAAGTGTGCGCCGCATTTAATAAATTGATTTGTTGCAAAGTAATATCTGGATATTCAGTGATTGGAAACCTGTTTCTAATCATATTAAGTGCATTCTTAATCTCTGACTTTGTGCCTAATAGAAAATACATAAGAATATTATGAAAGTATTCGATTAGGTTTGCTACAAGTTAATAATAAATTACCTTTAAGTGTGCATATTTTCATGTCACTACTGAAATGGTGCCGATTTATTATAACTATTGTATTTGTGTTACGTTTGATGAGAGAAACAAATCGCCCGCCATATCCTATTAGTCGACCACATAAATCTGGAGGAATTTCAAATTGATATAAAATAATATGATCGTCATCAACAGCATGACCATTAGACGCAACTTCGCTCGTATTTGCGTGTAAAATATCACTGCCACCTTTGCCGCTATCACTTGATTCGCTCGAACCGCTTGAACCCTAATATCGAAAAATACATTAATAGTGAAAGTGTTGCTAAGCTTTACAGTATTTAAACTTTAAATACCGCGTATTCTCTGCGATAAGAAACATCGCTTTTTACTGTTGTGAGATGATTGTGAACCTCTTCTAAAACTTGTTCAGAAACATCTTCAAACGGATTCGAATTTAATGTACACAAAATAGAATTTTTATTTTTATCTTCAAACTCTTCGTCTTCAATTGCTTCACTCCCAAAATGTTCAGAACTCAAAGAACATATTAATGGTTTTTTCTTATTATCGTCAAGCGTTTTAACATTTATGTTTTCATACGCGTCGCCATTCATTGCACAAATAATAGGCATTTTATTAGTCTCTTCTAGTTCTTCTTCGCCTACACTTCCGAATGTATATTTTATAGGCATTTTATTTGTGTGCTGTAAACAAAACATGCGATTATTATTAACAAATTACAACTAGTTTAATGCTTCTATGTATTAACTGTATTTAATTTAATCTAAAATTTAAAAGAAAATACTTAAAGATGGTTAGAATTAAGAATACAAAACACTTCAATCAATTGCAAACAATTCTATAGCCACTTCTTTTTCAAAAGTATTCACAAATCAATTTACTAATGATTAAAACTATTAATGAATCGAAATAAAATTTTGAATATAAAATCGTTCTTAAATTTTTTAAGATATTTGGTGCACATTTTACAGTTTGACCGTTAAAAGTTCAGTTTCAAATTTACAGAAAAGGAAAAACTCAACGCTAATATCAGCTATTACTGCTTTTATCAAATTTAACTCTTTATCAATAATTAACATTAATGCGTTTATTGTACAGTACAGTAATTTCCAATCGATAGAAAGTACAAAATTGTCAGAAATATTTCACTAAATTTGAGTCACCCGAGTATGAGTCAAAAAAATTTTAAAAGAAAAATAGAGTATTTAGATTTTGGTATAAATTATCTTTAAGCAAATATTTCTTATTCTGAATACACAATTGTTATGTTAAGCCGTATGCAAATACTTGACAAAATCAAAACTTGCAATTGTATTCAAATTAAGATAAAAAACGTAACTTAATATTAAAGAACAAAATAAAAAATCAGACACACTTCCTGAAATTTATAACGCAGTTAGTTTTTTAAAAATCAATTATAAGTAATCTTATTAAATGTTGAGCAACTTTTTTAGTACCTATACTTCTAAAAATAGCTTCGAATAATGAGTTTAAAACATTCGCAAAGAACACAACACAACACAAGTGGACGTTTATCATTCTTTGTATATTCAGACTATACTGTATATATATAATGGCTCGACACTCACCCAAATCAAATAAATTAATATTACCAAACATTATAATTTAAAAATCATTATAATTAATATTATTATTAGTGATGCATATAATAAAATAAGATAAAAATATAATTTCAAACCAAATAATTTTAACGTATTTTTAAACTTGTTTTTTGAATTTAGTCAAAATTGAAGAAAAAACAATTAAATTAAAAAAATATAGCATATAATACCGGAACAATATAATTAAAAATCATTATAATTAATATTATTATTAACGAAGCATATAATAAATTAGGCTAAAAATATAATTTTAACGGATTTTTAAACTTGTTTTTGAATTTAGTCAAAATTGAAGAAAAAACAATTAAATTTAAAAAAAATAGTAGCATATAATACCGGCGCAGAGAAGAGCTCAACAATTGTAAAAATAATTATATAATTAACCTTATATTAAGATTCTAAAAATGGTTCAATTAGATAATATTATATCACGTAAAGATAAAAACCATAAAATGAAAATTAGTTTCATAGAAATCTATAAAATAAAACTGAAATCAAACTTTAAATACGTGTTCAGTTTTTGTATCGTAAGACACATTTCTGGTTATAGGGAATATTTATTTAGAAAGTGTAATAAACAAAAAGTATGTTCGTTATCTGCACCATCGAAAATTAAATAGGTTTTTAGCCCCAGGGCTCAGATCTAGGCTTTAGGATAATAAGCCAGTGTTTGGGTTGAGGTTATTTAAAAGGCCTCGAGTCTGTTCCGAGTGTTAGGTTTTAGTATAGGAACTGAAATGATTGATTGAATGCACGCTGCTTTACAGAACACGTTTCCAGCAAATACTTTAAATACAATGTAAAATTGCAAAAGTGTAGCACATTTCAGAACGCATTGCTATCATTGCTATCATGTCAAATCATTAACGATATAGACATATGTTCTAACATATCATTAACAATGCTTTCGCATATTTATTTCATACAATAATTAATAGTTAACCGCTAATAAAAATAATAATTAAAACTAAAGGAAATAAAGGAAATAAACGTTACAATGGAGTCGTCCAGTGATCTCTTAATTGGTGACACTTCCGTAGATTCTATAGTTTGGAAAAATGTTGGTGATTTGTGATCACAGACAGCCTTTCTTCGCTTTCGCAGCCAATAAAACGAAACGATTGCTATTATTGCTGGTATTCCACAATTAATGATTACACGCTTTAAGTTAATTGCCATACGGTTTGAGACAATTTACAATAACGCATAGATATTCTCATTTAAACTAGATTTACATTCGGTATAACGCAAACAATTACTACATTTAGTCCAATATGTCCAAACAAGAAGATATATGAATCGAGTTAAACAGTTAAGTTCTTCGGATACACTTCCATATGGACACGCATTCAATGAATACAACATTATAGTGATATAATGTATAACACGCTGAATACGAAACAATGCCGACACACACCGCACACTCACTGCGCACACCGACTGCGCACCCAATGTACGGGTAGTACGTCAACACATCATTGCAATCGCTTTGCAACGCATTGCTTGGCAACACGCATACCGTGCGACCAAGTGTTCCACAATCACACTATTATTAAGTATATAAATGTTCCAAAATTATAAAAATTTAAAAACATAAAATAAAATTAAGCAATATTTTAAATCTTAACAGCTAATTATATTTAGTTGATAAGTTCACTTTTCAATATAATATAAAAAAAATTATTGCATTTAAAGTAATAAAATTTAATTTAAAAATTTAATCTGTTAAAGAATACAAAAAAAAATAAAATAAATACATTATAAATTTATTCAGATTAAATATTAATAATTAAAATTAACTATATTTAAATTAATTACATGGTAGAACTGGTATTAAGCAAACTATTTCCGTGTTGACAAGTTTTTTAAAAGTAAATGCTTTACAGTAAGATGTAACGGGTAGGCTTTTCAAAACCTGTTAGAACCGTGAGAAAACAACGTGTTAACCCTAACTCAACCGAAACAAACTCAAAAAACTTAAAAGTATTCGATGCAAAGTCGAAAATCCCGAAAAACGTAAATAAAAAATAGTTTAAGACCGAAACCAAATGTTACATTTATCCAGTGACCAGAAAACATAATAAAATAGCTAATAATAATAATAATAATTTATTTATTTATTTAGCATATGAACAAAGAGATACATAACGTGTTCGTAACAATAATTAAATATTACATAAAATGTATATTATCAATATTATCATAGTAATTATTCAATTCTTTTACAAAAGAATTATACTCACAATTACTTCATTAAATTTATTGGTAAAATTATTATATATTTTTTAATTGCACTCTCGGGGAAAATATCTTGTATATAAATTCATCGCCAATATATTGTACCACTGAAATAAATTCATTGTACCGTTTAATGTGTTTTCAAAGATATGATGCGTACATCCGATATTATAGATACGTATGTGTACCATATCTTTGGATGATTATAAATATTAATATAATTTATTATTTATAAAAAAATTCAAGTTTTAAATAATTTTTAAATTAGTTTTACATATATGCTTAAATTTATATTTTTTTGCATTTTTTAATGTGCAATATTGTTATTTGATATCCAATAAAGTCATAAAATATTTTTAATGCTTTAAATTACAATAAAAAATGTTTGTCGACGTTTCGGATTAAATTCTGTTTTTTAATGAATAAACTTATAATTTAAGCCGAAGCGAGCGACGTTTAGAAAAATGCAACCGAACTGAACCGAACCATTAACAAACCGTCGGTTGTGACCGACCCGTCAAACATCTTTACTTTACACTGGAAAGACTGGTGCGCTCTCACACGCACTCACTCTCACTCACGCTCTGTAATACACACTCATAACCATAACATTACACAAACAGAGTTATACATTGTTTACATTATTGATTGAAAATAATTAAAATGTTTTATTTAAGAATAATTGCGATATAAATTATTAATTGTCATCACAAATGCCACCGGTGTTGGATCTATTGATCACGTCATCACTGACTGGATCGTCATCTTCCCAGTCTTCCTCCTCCTCTTGGATCGACTTTTCTAACTTTTTAATATTATTGTGTCTGTCATTGTTAGCGAATTGTCTGCAGCTCTGCATTGTCTCGCGATCGTCACTCTTACGGCGCGTTGCGTCCAAAGCGGGCTTCGGTTCTATTGTTACGGTGTTGTCGTAGTCAGACATGCGATTTGTGCCCCTATTCCTCATGATATCGTAATCGGTTTGTCGCACACAAACACCATTGATAATCTCATCGCGATCTCTGTCTCTGTCTCTGTCGCGATGCGTCACTAAGTCGTAAGCGTCGTCATCTGCGTCGTCGTCCATCATGTCATCACTGATATCGTCGTCAGCATAATCGTCGTCTTCGTCGCCGGAGAACTCGAGTCCGGGATCAACCCATTGAGGCTGAGCGGGCTTTCGTCTGGAACTGGAACTCGACACTAATTGTGGTTTACGTCTACTGCTTCCCATATTTCGAGAAGTTTTGCTTAAATCTAATTCCACTGATTCTTCTCCATCGGTGACAATACTGTCTGCATCCGATTCATCGTTTAAACTCATAGAATGTCTATTAAAATTTTGATGCTGTTGACTAGTGATACTCAAATCAAGTGTTCCGATGTCGTCCTCCTGAGCCGAAGAGCCCGGAGAGGAACAGCTATTGGTATTTGCATACATATGTGAAGAAACGGGTGATGTTGAGTACATTGTAGAATATTTGGATCTGTGTAATGGTGATGAAGTGTGTGACCCGCTGTGTAGCCTAATGTCTGATAGTCTTTGCGAGAGTAATAATCGAAATTGGTTTGAATCGAAGTTAACGCTATCTCTTCCAATATTATATGGCAATGCATTGATTTGCGAATTGTTGTTATTATTAGAACTGCTTTCATCGCCAGCACTGGATATTTGCTTGAGACGCATGCGATGATTGTGAAACCAATTAGTGATTGTGCGTACCGATAGATTCAATTCGTTTGCCAGAAATTCAATGGTTGTGGTACTTGGATATGGATCCATTGAAAACGCTACTCTCAACGCTTCCTTTTGTTCCTCTGAGAACAGAATTCGTGCCTTTTTAGCTGCTGGCGCGCCATAAGATCTGTTTAGCATTGATTTCGATGAGATATGAGATGATGCCACTCCACTCACTGAATTTGGTGATGAGTTGTAATTATTTGAAAAATTATAAATATGGTTATCATGTGGTTTCATGTTATTAATAGTGTCTTCGAGGTGTGTTCGTCGCCTTTTATTAGCCTCTCGTCTCTCATTCTTAAGTGTTTGCAACTTTTCGATATTATGAGAATCATTGAGCCAGAGCTGCATCCGAATGAATGGTTCTCTGCCTTTAATACTAAGCATATGCCAAGGCTTTGGCTTTGAAAGTAATTCACTAACAGAACCTTGTGATAAACCGAGTACCACTTCGCCAAAGATCTAATCATATGTGTGTCAAAAAATGTTTAGGGTTATTATAAGTTATGAATAATTGATATCATATTATGTCACAATTAATGTTCACTATTCTACACTTACTATCATATTTACTTTACTAATATTTATTTATTTAATTAAAATCAAGTTTAATAAATTTTAATAGTATATTTGATTGTATTCGATTATACCTTCTGTCCGATATTGTGAGCCATAAGAGTTTCTTTGATTTTGGTAGTGATAGATTGGGTGTCGAGATCAGTTGTGAGCGCTGCCATTTCATATACTGATGGCTGCATATAAGGATACGATGAAGAAGATGATCGACTAATATTAGAAGTACTATGCGATGGTTGACCCAATCTCCTAATGTTCGATGAATGAATGGCAGTCGTTGCTGAACTAACGGTATGATGTTCTGGAGTAGAAGTGCTCGATCGATGTCCAGCAGTGTCAGAAAAACCGGGACTAATCGATTGTCTGCATGTATCGAGTGGTTTGATGTTTGATAAATCTTGACCTTTAATAGAGGATGACTTGATTGCTGCAATTGTTGATGAACTAGAATTAATTGTCGGTGAAGTAGTGTTAGCTGTAGACGAGACAACGGGACTAATTGGAGAGTTTGTGACACCTGTAACACCAGCCACAAAGCTTCCGGTTCTCATTAATTTTTCGGGTGCTATTTTATACTGACTGGCAACTAACTTATGAATCGCATTGTCGTCCTCTAGAAACATCTTCATCCTAATGAAAGGTTCTCTACCTTTTTGAGTTAACATATGCCAAGGCTTAGGCCTCGCAAGTAAATCTGAAACGGAACCCTGCGATAAACCTAAAACACTTTCGCCAAATAATCGTTGACTAATTGAGTATTGACTTAATTGTTCTTTTACTTTTTTAACGATATCTTCGGTATTTAAATTGTTATACTGATCGAACTGTTGCTGCGTTATTGGCGGTAATACAGCTTTGGCGGGTCTGTTCGGAGTGCTTGGAACTGATGGTATTGATGACTGAGATAATAATGAATTAGTTATTGATTGCATTCTCTGCAGCGGTGACGCCGCTGAACTTAAGTCTTCCACTGAATTCATTTCTATGTTATTATTACCGCTATTTCCACTATTAAGTATGGAACCGTTCTGACCAGCAGTAGATGTCGATGAAGGTGTAGATGAAAATGTCTTACTATGTCCACTACTGTTATCTTTTGGCCTCACTAGAGAAAAGGCACTCGCGTGTCGCAGATCTGTTTCGGGTGACGCATAAGAATCGCGTACAGCTTCTATTACTCGATTGCTACTACCATTCGATTGCTTTTCGGAGCGCATTCTGGCATCAAGTGGTAATGAAGAATCATTGAAAGGAGGCAATGCTAAATAATTTGCACCATTAACGAGTCCAGCAGCAGCTGCTGCTGCAGAGGCTGCCGTAAATCTGGCAAAAATCTCGGAATTGGTAGCAGATGGTGATGAACCTGATGATGCGATTTGAGTGAGTCTTGAAATTTCCTGGTGATAAATAGCTAGCGCTTGCCTTATTTCTTCTTGCGTTCTTTCGTAACCAATTGCGTGGGGATGTCTAAAGCTATCCTCAACCTGCTGACCAATCAATTTGGCCAACTCTTCCTGATATATTCTAGTGACCATGTCTTGAGGTATGTCGTCGTTTTCGAACTTTCTTAAAACTCTTCGCGCAATATTGGCGTCAGAATTCAGATAACGATTGGTTAATGCTGATGCACTGGCAGGTGAACGCCTCTCTGATCTGTCATCGCGATCACTGTTATCACTGGTTGTTTCATTTACAGTATCGTTTAACTTTTCACTCTTGATTTGTATGGCATCGCCATTGAGCAGAGGTGTACCCGAACTGCGACTACCATTCTTATTCGGACTAAGCATCGCTTTCTGAGCTTCGCTTAATATCTGAGCGATTCTCTCTTCAGCTGCGGGATCGTCTTGTTTAAAAGTTGTCGCTTCTTTGCCTACATTTTATATTAAATTTATTATTAACAATTGAAAATTAGCATATATTATCATTGCAATACCTTTTCGTGGTACCATAGATTTAAGAAAGTATATACACCTATCATCAGCAGCCCATGCATGCATTTTTCTGTACGAATCTCTTCCCTTTTCTGTTAATTTATCCCAAGGTTTGGGCTTTGACAATAATTCGCTAACAGTTCCCTGTGATAATCCAAGAACGTATTTAGCGAATAATCGTTGACCGATATTATGCACTGAAAGAAGTTCACGAACACATCGCGATATATTAAGCGTATTAAGAGTTTCGTTCATATATTTTTCAACATTAATGCGTAACTGTTGCTGAAGTTTTTCATATTGGGTGCCAATAGAAGGGTTTGGGGGACTTCTTGTGCTAATGGGTCCAATATCGATATTAGGAGGACTGTTGGTGCGATTATTAACTATAGGCTCATCGTTGCAAATGATTGCACTGGTACTGGTCGGTGTGCCCACACTTGTGGTCGATTTTGCGTCATCGTTTGATGTCGGAGGCGGTGATGGCGATCCTGTGGCGTTATTTGAGCTGTTTTGGTCATTAGCTGCGGCTATGATTTCCCTTTTGAATGCTTTAGCGTATGAATTGACAATCTCTTCGCCGAGCATTGATCCAAAAGTTTCTACATTACCTAAATTCTGAAATGGGGGTAAAAAAGGTGGCAACAAATGACGAGGCAATGAATTGGTAAGTTCTGCGTTCGCCAATTTCAACGCTGTATTCTCTGATTGTAATGCTTTGGTCTTTTCGAGTAAATAGAGTTCAAATGGTTTGTGATCACGAAGTGTTGCATTACTACCAATATGTCCAAAATCTGCTCGAAGAACGTTGAGTTCTCGTTTAATATCCTCGTAATCATTTTGTCTCTCTATCTTTGCTTCTAAATGTTTAATTATCTTAGTTTTCTCAGCTATAATATCTTCAAGTTGTGATATCTAAATACAACCATAAAGTATAAAGTTTTAGTAAAACTAATTAAGTCAACATAAACATAGTAAGCGTATGACCACTTCATTTGCCGCTAATATATAATTAAATTTTTTACTGCTAATTAACGTATTTAACTAATTATAAGCTCTAAGCACAAAATTCATTAAATAAGTTAGTTTTTTAATGTAGTGTATGCTATACCAGGTTAACGGTTTATTAATTACCTGTGCAGTAGTGGTTTGCTTGAGAGTAACGATACTGGACTGCAACCTCTGAATGTCGACGACTAGTCGAGAGATCTGTAACCATAAACATATGCAAATTTACATCAAACTACTAATCTTTATACAGTTTTCAAAAATTCAGTTTGATTTATACTGTAAGCTTTGGTGCAATGTTCTGTACTGTTCTGTACTGTTTTGTACTGTTCTGTAATGCATGTACTGCTTTGTATAGTTAGGCGTTTGCAGAGTAAATATTTTATCATTTTGACATTACACTAACGAATAGCACATCTCTGACATTTGTTTGCGCTTCTGTATTACTGACATTACTATATTACTGTATTACTACTGTGTTAGTGTTAGTTTTGCTCGAAATGTTGTTTTACATGTTATATCGAGTTTGTTTTAGATGATTATTTTGTATAACATCAAACCAACCTCTCTTTCCTTCGCCGCCAGTCGCTCTTCGGACGAGCATGAAGTCAGAGAAGAAGTACTAGTGGTTATGGAAGATAACAGATTTGGTGGCGCTTCCGATGGCGTACTTCTACTGTTATCATTAACTAACTCTACAGACTTCTCTGTTTTGTTCAGATTAGTGACAGCACTACTCTCTCCACTCGATTCATAACACGAAGCATTTGACTAAAAACAATACACAAATATTTATGTTACACTCAATTATTATTTCTTAAATGCCGCTCAGTTTATCAGTTTATCTTTAATTAGAGAAGAAGAAGAATGAGTTTAGCGCAAGAATAATGAATAGTAAATTAAATAAATTAAGGTTGTAGTCGTAGGTTGTGTTGTGGTGTTTGAATATTTAAAAAGATAAGGCCATTCAGGCATTTAATCGCAATCAAATCACTTTAAAATGAGGCTAAACATCCGCAATAAACATTTTTTTCTTTATTTTTTTCTCGATTAAACTTACTCTTTCGTCAGTTTTTCCTATCAATTGAGGGTAATTTCAAATCTAATTAAGAGTAAACACCAATTTATAGGAGATAAATGAGTTTTTTCGCTGTCAATGTCCCACTATTACTAACTATTTTGTATAATCAAAGAGTAAAATAACAGTAAAACCGAAAGCAGCGATAATAACCTTTTTTTCTGAAATGCATTGTAATGATTGAAACGATCAAATTATTTTATGCCAAATTTTTATCAAAAAAGTCACGATCAAGAGTTTGAGTGTCATTGAGCAAACTATTGATGTGGGAAAGTTGGGAACAACAAGACCTTAACGTTTTTAAAATAACTCAGTTTAAGGGACTTACAACACACACACACACACACACACATCCAGTTTTGAACATATGGCAGCAAAATTGGCAAGTTTTGAATATGACATAACTCATCACACAAAAAAGAGAACATTTCAGTGTTTCCTTTAATGGTGACCGGCTTTTAGTTTAGTTGCTTTTTTACAAAACCGATCTCGGCTCGCATAGAACCAATGTTGTGTAACGTGAAGAGGCCACTCACCAGTGCGATCGAGGAGAAGTCAAACAGAGAATAAAGAATAGTGAAAAGTGAAATGTGAAAAGTGTTTGTCACTGAGTTGCGAGTAGAGTTGCAGAGTTGCTTACATTTGCTTATATATGTCTATGTGTCAGGACCCTATCAATGTATACTTTAATACGTGCCATACACGATAAAATGAGACATTCAATTCCAAAGTCGATATCACATCATTGGTCTATATATTCTATATATATGGCCATTAGTATTTCCGGTAAGAAATAACTCGCCGCAAAACGCCTGGCATGGGATCATAAAAATTGGCAAAACATAGTTCAATATATGCTTTATATGTTACTATAGTTCTCCCATTCTAAGGTTATAATAGTTAATGATTTCCTGGCATTGACATCGTCTATGTGTGGATTAATGTTGTATATATTAAATTTTGCTTTTGCCTATCGTTTTATTATTTTTTGTTGCTTTATTTGTATTTTCATAACACATTAATTTTTATTCACCTTTAAAACATTCAACCTTAACTTAAAATATTATTTGTATCATAATTAGTGTAATGTATTTATTATCTGAAAGTTTTGATATTAGATATAAACATAAGCTTCAATAACAAAGAGGTGAATGAAAACCGAAAAATCGAGTTTATTATGATTAGATAGAATGGGTTAGCGTTTGGTAAGCAAATACAAACATAGAGTATTATGTAATATTGGTTCGTGTGGCATAAGAGATGCTCTGATCCTATAGGAATTGAAGCGTAAATTATTAATGAATAGATGAATGGCACATATCATATAAGTAGTTATTCTGCACAGGATATGCTCCATTCGTTAAATGCTAAACTTGAATAACTTAACGCAAATTGCAACTTACAATCATTTTTTATAATACAACAAACAATTGAAATGTATAACTTATACTGACCTATCATTGTATGCACTTTAAAACTACGTGTATAATAAGTTATTCTCAATTACTGACTTGTATTTTAAAATAATAAAATGGAGTATACTTCAACTGCAATAGCGATAGTAGTGATGCTACTAATGAGCAAATGTTAAAAGTTTAGTATCACTTACATCGTTAGTTAAAAATCATAAGTGGATTCTACCAAAAAACTTTTTAAGAAGAAAAGATGCAGATATGCAGAGATGCACTAATGCACCGATTGGTTAACAAATATATTTTACAATATTTCTGCGATGATGTATTACGCTGTCATGAAATTTGAAATAATGTTTTCTCTCATACAAAATAATTTACTCTTTACTTTCACGGCTAACGGTAAAAGTAGTGAAAGTACCTAAAGTACTGCAGTGAAAATAGCTATCAAAACTATCATCTCATTATACGGGTGAGGAGTAGAACAGAAGAACAATAAAACAATATGTTTAGAAATAGTTTTTGCATTGTAATTCAACAAAAAACTATTTAAGTGCAAAATTCTTTCAAAGTGATATTTGCGATACATTACACGAATTTTTATTCAGTATAGTGTAAGCTTATATTGTACTGTAGATGTCATTAGAGTGACTTTTAGCAAAACTTTTGCTGGTTTTATACCTTAGCTTTTGAATAATATATTAATCCTTTGGAAGAATAAATTGTCGCGAAGAAAAGTTAAAAAAAGAAATTTATTTCTAAAGTAAAAATAATTATATTTTGTTTGAAAGAATCAAAGGATATTTTCGTATATAAAAAGACACACAAAAGACACAAAAATGTGATGTTTTATGGGATATGGTGTACTGTGTATGGAAGATCATATAATATGACCATTGTCTTCGGTGACATAATATAAAAATACATGAACATTAGACTATGTAGTGAGTGGTTGCGTTAATTTTCACTTTTGCAACTAATAGTGTTGAGAACGCTTATGAGTGTGTTCTGTGTTGAGCACATTATAGTTATCATAGCTTTTGCACAAATAAATTAACTTTCTGTTGGGATGAAAAGATTATTAATTTTTACTTCGAGTCGCTCTCTCTTTCTCTCTCTGGAATGCATTTATCGCTAGAGTGAGCACAAAGTTAAACTACACGAAAACGTTTAAAAAGCCCAAAGACATTAAAAGTTTTGCCTCAAAGAGTTACATCACTGAATGAATAGCGCGAAGCAATAGCCAACCAAACGAGCAAAAGCAATGCCATAAGTCAACTCTCAAAGCTTACAGTGTATGCCATAGTATAGCTATGGCTTATAGCTTATTGCAATCCAACGTTGTTAATAGTTATTAAGGGGCGCTGCTATTAAAGCCCAGTTAATGAATATTCATGAGTCTCAACACAACTCACAATACACATTAGATGCCAACAGTAAAAACAACTCTGAGTTATAAAATGAACAGATTATTATTTAGAAACAAAGACAAAACGAACGCCAACCCAACCGACCAGTGAAACTGGGATTAAATGTTATCACACTGAAATGAGGCGTAAGAAATTATAAATATATACTACAGTAGTTACAATAGTGACAGTACAGTATGTATATGTTATGTTATGTCGAGTATATGCAATAAAGATGTGATGCACATAAGCTTATACAGTACAGACTCAACATGACTCGTGTACTCTTCTCCAACTAATTTTCATTACTGTAGTGCTTAATATTTCCATTATTATAAACTAACATTTGTCTCTTTTCATTCATTCAGACTAGTTTGCCTAAACTTTCAAATAATACATTTTGTCAATAAAGTATAAATATGTTAAAAATAAAAGAGCATTTAATAAGTTTGTACTAAAAATAATGTGTATATTTACCCTTTCTATACCGTATTACTGTAACTTAGTTAAGTTATTTGTGTATATATTATGTGTTGTGTGCGTTACTCCCCAAAAATTAAACTCAAAAAAAACCATTAACAGAATGAAATTGAGTAGAAATATAGAAAAAAGTTAATGTCTCTTGAAATAAATATGTTTTGCTTACACGCCAGTCTAATATATGTACAGAACAGTACAAATACATTGGTTATAATGCGAATATATAGTATTCTGCTGTAACTTACATAATAATATAAATAAAGCAATACCTATATATTCAAGGAAAAATTTAACAAAAAAGTCACTGAAAAAAGATTGTATCACTTTTTAAAAAGTAATATGAGATTTCTTTTCGAAGCAATTTGCTTGACGTTTGCAAATTGTGATGAGGTTCAGCTAAAAGTAGCATCACATACACACACAAAGCATGCGATTGCAGGCTAATCATTACTTGGCACTCATGTGTAGATTTTTTTTACATTTAATGTACACTCTTATAACAAGAGCACTAACAAACAATCAGCGGTATTACACACAATTAGCTATCGAAAACTCTGATATTCAAAACTGATTGCAGCGTAACAGTAAGAAAAAAGTAATATTACGATCATTAGTTGTTAAGAAAGAAGAAAGTTCAATCATCGAGAAAGTGGGACGAACTTTAACGCATTCATGTCTAACTACATTAATGCTGATTTAATTGAACACTCAAAACAAACCTCTATTGATACTGGTCTCAGATGGCCTCTTCATTAATATAATATAGTCATATAGACTGCATGTAAAACTGGATATTAAAACTGGATTATAGGCAAATATCGAATAGAATATGAAACCAATTATAATAAAACAGCGCATAATATAATAATAATAATAATAAAACGTCAATTAATAAAGCATCGCCTCATTCAATGAATGATATGATTAGAAAAGTTTATTTATATTAGATAATATCACTTAATATCTGCTACATATACTGTATCTTAAACTAATTAATTATAATTAAATTTCCACTAATAATAATAAGTATATAATTATATGTTTATCTCTATGTTATAAGTCCTGAGCTGAAAGTGATAATGAGTATGATATCTGCAAATAAATGTATGGATGAATGAAACTTGCTTTTTGCGCTGAAACAGAGTTTAGAGAAAAGGGAGTATTATGTGTGTTGTGTGTGATGTGTTAACACTGGTAATACAGTTTAGAGTTTGGTATTCGTTTGAAAATGATGTGATGCGTAGTTAACAAATTTGATGCCACAAGTAAATAACAAATCAACATAACTAATAAATTGTCTCTAATAGATGATAGCAACACATAAGTGAATGCTAATACCCAAACACAAAATCTATTAATAAAAGTCAAACTAAAAACAGTTTTTAGGGGTAAAGAATTAAAAATATATTTATGAATAAGTGAAATAAAGAATTATGAACACATATTGAGTTAGAGATAAGCCGCCACAGTGAGCATAACGCTGCAGAAGCTATTATAATGCAATTGCGATTCCTATTGCTTTTACTCATTCACTCGCCATAAAAGCCTCACACAATTTTACACACCAAAGCGTATTAACATAGTATAGCGATAATAAGTTATGTTAGAATTGCTAACACAACTGAATTTGCAAAATATTATGATTACCATTTGTGAGTTTAGGGCATATCATTCAAAAACCCATTTTCCATTGGTTTGAGCTCGACATTAGCGGCGCAAAACTACAATTCACAATAAGTTACCAATTTGTTAACTTTTCCATTACGAAATTAAACTTATTAAGCAAACTATGTGTCTATATGTGTGTGTGTAATGCAAACTTATCGTAATTAAAATTTTCAATTTTGATGCTTTGCCCGATTCTTTTCTTTTTAAATAGTTTTCTAATGTTATTTTATATTTAGATTTGAAGAATACTGTATACGCACTGTTACCGTAACAGATTGTAGATATGAGACATTTAAGTGAATCAATCATTTGTTACTTTTAATTTACTAAATAACTTTAATTTGCAGAATAACTTTTCAAACTAATTAATCATTAAAACATGCATTTTTCGATAACATAGTGTCAGTTTTGCAATAAAAATAGGTAATAAATAATCATTTTGTGTAAATATTTAAAAATTTAACAGAAAAATTATTTTCGCAAATCCTATTTATTGCTATGTTATTCAAAATACAAAACATACTAAAGTTACCAATTATTTAATAAAAAAATTTAAAAATCCATACATTCCTTAATTATTAAATCAGATACAGTTATCCGTGAGTATAAAAATATTGTTATTATTATCAAAATAAATTTTAAGTTTGATACAAAATAAAACAAATAATTAAAATTTTAAAATATTAAATAAAATATAGAAACAGTATTAACCCAATTCTGAATTTTATAAAAACCACTGTTCTTCGTATCTTTAATACTAAATTCAAAAATGCAAATGCAATTAGAAATACAATAGTCTACTATACGGTACATGCAGTATAATCGCATTCTAAATGTCTATAATTTCGTTTACTATTTCTGTAAAAAAGTTCATACAAAGTTATATTTTTCAATTGATTAGACACATTTATCCAGTGAAACATTTTATATAATAGCTAAAAAATAAGAAAATTGGGAATTACCGAATAATTTTGTTGCTGTTCTATGTACACTATGTACACTATGTACATGATATACAGTACAGTATACGATCATTTATGTGTTTAGGCGTTTATAAATTCAATGTACTTTAATCGTTAACATTTTTTTGTTATTTTTTTTCTAACATATACGCAAAAATAGTGGACAATGACTTAGTAAGAATGATCATGAAGTTACTAAAAATAAGAGTTAACAACTTTAACGCTAATAAATTAAAAATAAACTGCACTCTAATGTTCACAGTGAAGGTAATTTTAATATTATAGCGCAAAGAGAGAGAGAGAGAGAGAGAGAGAGAGAGAAATGTGAAAATTAATTCCAACATAGAATAAAAAAGATTAAACAAAAGTTATTATAAATTAATGTGATAAATGCTATTCTCGATCGTTTGATAAATTTTGTGTTGCGTAATAATAATATACAACAATCGAACAGAGTTTTAATATAAAAAAATATACACATACAAGGATAGAGATAAAAAGCTGTAAAGCAATAAATAAATACACAATACATTGATGGTAAGGTGTGTTATGCGGCAAACGGCAAATTCACAAAAGACTTTTTTCTCGTTCAGAATAATGTGGTAGACAACTAACTCTTCACAGATTGGGTGGTCCTTCACTGTGTTTCACAGTCCTTTAGACCGTTTGCCGAATTGGTCGTATAACGCATTTTTTGCTATTGTGAACATCAATACCTGTTGATGAGTGATGGTGTGATTTCTATATTGTCTATATTCCTACCTATCTATATATTACTCACTCATATAGAATAGTAATATTAAATTTATGATTAAGCTTACGTGTCGGTTATTAATGGCAAATATTGCAATAAATTAATTTCTCGCTTATCGACGATATCGTTATGAAATGATGTTAAGAGTAGAAAAATATGCGGCAAATAAAGTTATAAACTATAAAATGATAGTGGGGTTCAATATCTTAATTTTATCTATAACTAAAGTTAAACATGTTTTATTACAATTTATTGCCACCCAATACTGTTCCTGAGCAATACTGTTCCGTGAAAAGAGAAAAATAATGGCATACAATAATAAAACTTTGATCCTTTATTTGATAGACTTTTTGCTTGGCGTGCAAAGAAACTTATTATTCCATAGCAATATATGCTCAATAACTGATAATGAATGAGCGCTGCGCTACTGATAACAACTATAAAAAATTGTCGCTTGAATAATATCAAAGTGCATAAATCAGCCCAATAACTAAATTATAGCCACATCTATGACATTAATATCAAAGCAAATATTCTTTCGCTGTATTAATCGGGATTCAAGTTTTTATGTACTGCAATACTCTATATTCTATTATACCCAATAAACCATAAAACAAAAACTACGAAATCTTATAAATGGTATTAAAAAAATGGGCAAAATAGGGAATAACTATTCGCTAACTGTTATTGATAGTGAACTAAAAGACATGAAATATAAGCAATACAGTAATAATATCATTCACAGTCAATATATATGTTTACTAACAAAAGTATATAAAAGTGTTTTGACATGCTTTATTGAAATGGTGTTTCGTGCAGAGAAGGACTTTGTATGTGATGCTGAGATGAGTGAATGCGCGCATCGAACACCGCATCACATAGATATACAGATATACCGCGTTATTGGGATGCAATACAATTATACCGCAACTCTGTGTAACGCAGTTATACGCATACCGCACACACGCACAACACTGACAAAACATAAAACCGAGCAGTTTTCAAAATGAACTGCAATAGTAAAGCTAACCATATATAACCACTCAATCCAACACAATTAATTATTAAAAGGCAAACATATATCCAATACTAATAATATACTATACTGTAACTGAAGTGAAGTGCGTGTAACTGTAACTATAAAATGAAACTCTCTATCCTTTCTGTTTTCTCTTATTTTTTCCCAACAACACACACATACACTTGACGACAATGCGATAACGAAGAATAATTCACTCTCTTCTCTCAATTTATTGTATGAAGTAATAATATATGAATTAATGAGACTGGATATACCACTCGACAAGTACATAACATGTAATCACAGACACAACCCCAGCCATCAAACTCACTGAAAATAGCGCAGCAACATTGTGCACAACGTTGTACACAAAAAACACGATGCATGTAATTTCATCTATTTCATGCTCCATTTTCTGATGGCCCAACTCCAGCATTAACAGTAAAAGCGCGCACACAACACAAAAAAAGAGATAGTACTGAATAGTTTGCGCGATGAATTGGTAGAGAGAGACCCTTCCACTCCGACAAATAAATGGCGAAACCAATCCAACCGAGAACATCACCAAATAAAGTGTGTTTAAAAACAGCGCATCAAACTATTGCCTCAAAATAAAGTATTAACTCGAACAAAGTGAAGTCAATTCATATACGGTAATCGTATAATCATCTTTACTTTGTGCGCAAACTTGCATAACTAAATAAATTTTCTCACATCGATACAAATAAACAAACTTTTTATGAATTAAATCGAGTTAAATAAATAAAAGTTTTCGAAAAAGCAAAACAAAACAAAAAACAAATGACAAAAAAGTAATTTGTGTGTTCTTGTCTCTTAGACTTTACATTTTAAGCCTCATGTTAATGCTTTGCATCACGAAATTATTTTGTATAGCAATATCCTCGTGTAATTTAATGATAATTATTTTCGTATTCAAGTGTTTAATATGACTTTAGAGATTTAGAGTCGAATATGTTTCTTACCTCTTTTGCAGTTTCTTTCTCTGATTCGGCCATTTTGTCTCTTATGCTAATATCATCTAAGTTTTCCAAACTACTGTTCCTATATTTAATGGTTAACAGAGATTACAAAAAGTTTATTGTTTTAATATAAATTGAATAATGATGATAGCAATAATAAAAATGATTAGCTAAATATTTTTTAAAAACACACACTTAATTCAAAAGAGGAAGTTTCGAAAAATAACATGTGATTCGAGTCAAATAAAATTAAAGCCAATTATCAGAACCAGAATCACAATAGAATTAATGGTACATTACAATCAGATATCGATGATGGCAATGGTGTGCAATAGTGTGGCTATAATGATATTTACGATCAGTTAGTCCTTGACAAAAATTAAACGTCAGCCAAAACTTTTTTTTTTCAAATAGCGGAGAATAAGTGAATTAAAGTAATTGTTTTTTAGCGAGTTTTAAAAAAATCTTTTTGTTTTGCCATCGAGAGAGTAAAAACGTAAGGAAAAGGAAAAGTGATTACATAGTAATGAATGACAAATAACTAGCGAATAGGCTAATAAAGCGATGATAGCGAAACAGTTATAACTGATAGCGCATTAACTAGTCTATAATTGCTAAGAGGATAAATTTCGAGGCACAAACACTAACACAACACAACACACATCTTACAAATCTTACTTTGCATAAAATAATTTCTCATTCCTCCAACAATCTGCTTCTAAATTTTCACTTGATTGTGATTGGTTCAAGGCTAGTAAAAAATGACAAAACAGCAAAGAATTAGTAAGGAAAAACAATTCACATATTAATTATTTAATATTTATTTTAAAGTTTTGTACATTTCTTTCGACTATACAAAGAAAATGTACAAAACGCAAATAGAATGTGTTAGCGCTCTGTGATACTGTTAAGAGTAACATAACAGCGAAAGTACTAATATCTATTTCACTCACCACTTTGTAATTCTTGTACGTTCTCACCAACTAATGAACACTCTAGTAATAAATTGTTCGCTATTTGTTTCTGTTTCACTCTCTTTGCGGAATTAATCTGCAAAATTAGTTTAATAATCGCGTCAGTTATTTATGATATACTAAAATATACACTGTGTATACCGTATGCTAGAGCTTTTAAAAAAGTTTTTTCGAAAACTTTTCTAAAAGTAAATTGAGATTTTGATCATATCTGGAAATTATTAATGCGCAGAATTAATTTGTCATAATTATATTAAATGTAAAACTTTTTTCGGACTTAAAATCACTAGTTTTGAGTTATTGAACAGTGGCATGAAATATAGTTAATAAATGTATTTTTTTGGCTTTTCGCGTTAAATGAGCGAATAATGGGTAAAATACATAAATTGTAGGCAAAATGGAAATTAATTAAAATTGTTAGCTGAGAAAAAAGAGAGGCTGCAATTTAAGCAAGCGTCAAAAAAATATCGCATTCATACATGAATTAAAATAATAATAATTATAAAAGACAGGAGTCAACAATAGTGCAATCAGATAATACTTGGGGATAATATAATACTCGCAGTAAGTTTCGTTAGTTGTCTCTCACTCACACTTGCATGCGATACTGAATTTAAATAAAAAACCTAAGCGCTTATGAGAATTTAGTTTTTTACTATAATTAATAGAATTATCGAGCATAAAATTTGAGTTAGTGATCAGCATTTGGAAATGCATTTTCTCAGCAAATGGTGACTGTGTCCTTGTCCTTGGAATCGCGCACATACTACACACTATTTGCAATATTGTCGAAATCGTTAAACGCAGTTAAGAACAAAACCCATGCAAGCAAATCAGCGAAAAACTGCAATACTTTTCCCCAATTGAAAAGGAAAAATCAGATCCTAACAAATGATAGCTTCAATCAGCCAATACATATATTACATATAAGTTATATATATTTATAACAAAGGTATTTCGAACAGCGCTGATGCGAATCTCCGTAGCATTCGTTGCTTGTTTTTTTGTATTTGGCATAACAATACGCGATTATTGCAGGAAACAATACAACACCAAACATCCCGACCCGAGGAAGTCAATACAAATAAATAATAAATGAATAATTTAATTAAAAATTAAAACTTACTTCTGTTTCTTCTTCTTCTTTCTCTTCAGTCCGTTTCAATGGCTTTATATTATCCTTATTTATCTCTTTGTTTTGCTCTTCCTCTTTGCAGCTGATTGTCAGTCCTATGCGAAAAGATAGAGAGAAAAATAAATACAGCTATAAATAATTAAAACAGATTTGAAATATATTTTCAACGTTCAGTTTTTTAAACAACGGTTTAAATCAATTTATTTGAAATTTAACTGATAAAAGTAGATGCTGTCTATAATCTGATAAAACTTAAACATCATAGGATAACGAAACGCACAAAAAATAATAAAATATAGTGAAGAAAACAAAGAATAATAAGAGATTATATTATATAACTTATGAAAAAAGGGTGTTAGAAAAATATTTGCAAAACATATTCATTTGATAAGTTATATAAACATTGTAGGAAAACAAATGACCGAAAAAAGTAAAGTTATGGAGAAAATCATCGCTCAATTGCACGATTCGGGTATTAATACCATGGGATTTACAGTGTATATATACATTGGCGAAAAGCATTATCATCAAATGGATAATATCTGTGGTTAACTTCAACCAGAAAAATAAAGTTATGTGATATTGTTATGTTAGCTGCTTCTAACTCTAACTCTAAACAAATGGTCAGGTATGTCAGGTATAAATTATTAGATCAGTAATAATGTAATATAAAGTTTGCAGTGGAAGAAAAACTATTTTCTTAGCCCTTAGAGAATGATAGTGATGAGGATTGAGAATCAAAATAAGTAATCAAATAAGTAATCAAAATGAGTAAAGGTTGTTTGGCACACACATACACACAAAACACATGAAAAGTGCAGTAGTATACACACATACACACAGGTGTATTACCATGACGAGTCACCATCACCAGAACACTATGATAATAATCATCAATGAGAGAGAATTTGTCTCTTATACTGTTTACAGAGAGAAACGATATAACAAATAATGTTAATAAATTATAATTTTTGGCGAATACAGTCTACAAACGATTACACTCCTTAAAACAATTAGTTTGATACAAATGGCAATAAATTGAAAGAAATGGGTGGTTATCATAGTTAGACTGTTGAGCAATAGCTTGTAAGCAATAATACCAGTGCTCTATGCATCTGAGCATCGCGTGAATGGAACGCCAAAACGTTAGTTCAACATTGCCTTAAATCATGTTGGAAATCAAGTTAGTCAGACCATTATTTTTAATGTGTGGCATTAATAATGGGGAGAATTTGTGGATGCATTCAAGCTGATTACTAACTAACTCGAAACTCACTCATACACACACACTCACACACACACTGCTATATTGATTATGAATTAAACCATTTTCTCGAGAAAGATCGGCTCCACAACTTCAAAAACTTTCTATCTATCTTTGCAGCATTACATAACCAGTACTTTATATTTCATGCAAAGTTTATACAAAGTTTAGTGAAAAGTGTTTATACACGTAATTAGTATGCGTATACATGCATTCTATTATTATTATTATTATTATTTCTGAATAACGCATATACAATATTACTATAAGATATAAGAATATAACCGCGTTATTTACTTATAGCATATCACTTTTTGTGGTATACATCAGGCAACGTTTATCCGTACAAATAGCAAAAAATCACTAAAAATCTATTTCAGTGATCAGATATGCGTTTCCCGATTAAGGCATAATGACATAAAAAGTATATTATTCATCACAATACTAAACGTCTCTCTCTCTCTCTCTCTCTCTCTCTCGCATTTTGCCTTTGTTAGCGTATAGTTTTTATTTGTGACATTGATTTAGTCATTTAATTCGATTTAAAATAAATTAGTAGTATTTTTAAATTAAATAAAAGATATAGTGAAGTATATGTGGTACGATATAAAGCTCAATAATACACTTATTAAGGGATTGTGTGTAATACTGGTTTAGAATTTT
The DNA here is from genome assembly GCA_034698365.1 of Steganacarus magnus. Taxonomy (NCBI): domain Eukaryota; kingdom Metazoa; phylum Arthropoda; class Arachnida; order Sarcoptiformes; family Steganacaridae; genus Steganacarus; species Steganacarus magnus. The sequence goes on from JAQIVF010000004.1 coordinate 44,672, forward strand.
CAATCAACTGATGACCCGAATTCGCAATTAAGAGTATTATAGAATCGCACTGTACTGTGCTGTACATGTGAATGTAACATAGCATTACACTAACAGACTAAAAGAATGTGAAAAGAATACAAAAAGCAGTCATAAATTTTCCTGAACTCAATTATTATTACGATTATTATTATATATAAGTTTTATATGTTATTAAAAAAAATAAATATTTTGCTCTCAAAAATTCGCATCAATTATCGGATAAGTTTTCGACAATAGATATTATTGTTATATATGTGATATATAGCGATAAATTGAATGAAATAATTATGTTGAAACAGTGAAAAAGAAGAATGCGTTGGTTTTGTATGGTTATATATGACATCACGTCTCTGTCTGAGATAATGTTCTTATGAAACGATAATAGTAGAGAATGATGTGTATCCCCTTTACATTTTTCGCTGCCAGCTCTTCAAAGCCAATAACAACTTATTGATGGGCTTCTTTGTCAATTTTGTCAAATAAATAGCAAATAGCGAATTCCCTTTTGAAAAAAGTCAGTTTAATTTATGAGAAGCAGCTACTTATCAAAAGGGAGAGAGCAAAGCCTGATCCATTGCCTGTTCATATTGCATTTGCCCTATTAATGCTTTATACAGAATTGCCGTTACCAACTCCAGGATGCCCTTAATAGTTATTGATCTTTATATATGAGTTTTTTGGGGGCCAATATCCGCTTTTTTAAAGACAAATATAACATAGAGGGATGAGAATGGGATATATAAATCATTACAACATTGAGAAAAAAGAAAATGCTTTTAGACTTTTTTCATATATACGCTATGTCTACAGTAGAACTTTAGTACAATCAGAATCAGTTTAGTGTATGGTAAATACAATAAATCAATTGTTAAAAGAAAATATAAAATATACTAAATTCGCGAATTGTTAAAATAAATTCTCGGCGAGCGTTGATCCAATAAATTGAACACTGAAAACAGATATAATATGCGAATGAAATATGTTTCTTTAACTTTTTTAGTGTTTAGTGCCTCTCACTCTCTCTCACACTCACACGCAGACATCACACAAACTCTATGCAAATCATCGACAATTTGACGCCGAATTCGAGCAAAAGGAAATGTACATCAGTAATGCTGAAATGAATATACCAATTATTAGTTTATTATTATTATTTCCTATTTTAGGGGTCGAATTGCAATATCCCATCAGAGCCTTAAGGCAACGGAAAACTGATCACACATTTGAATTGATAGATAGATAGATAATGATGTCACCACACGCTAACAAAAAACTATTAATGCTATATTTTAAGAGGACATCGCCATTCATGAGCCCATTGATTGACACAACAAGTATCGCATAAGTTAACTGTCAGCACAATATATATGAGGTTTAAATTAGCTCAACAGTTAACAAATTATAATCAATGATCGCATCAAATCGGGTTGAAATGGGAGCTAAGGCTAAGTTTGGTATATTGTATGACACGACACCAAATAATATATCTTTTTAAGGAAAGATGCTCTGCTCTGCTACGGAGCTATTTAATCAAACTAGTAAATCGTTTATGGTGTGTGTATGGTGTGCGTACATTATGTTTATGGCAGTGGTTGTAGTTATAGTTATAGTTGTGGCGGTTTACTCTATCCAATAATGTCACGTGTTCTGAATTTTTATTAAAATTTACGAAATAGAAAAAATAGCAAAACGATAAATAGCGGTAACAAATGGAATGGCATTATGATCGAGTGTCGCTCATATATTAACTTATATATTGTCACTTGTATGCAAGTAATCAACTTGACGTTCAGGTGCATTACCCTATTTAGAAAAAATTCTTTCAAATATCAGTGCTTAACATTACCGACCTGACCTCATACCTCATAGCAAAACATAGTGTACATACTGTAGATACCTGTACAGTGCCCGTGAATGCGTCAAATCGCACATAACGGCCTCATTCTAACTCGATTACTGCACAGTAAAGCACGGCATGCATGGGATCAAAGTTTTATCACTATATGTTTATTAAATGGTTATGCGATTTGAGGGAGGGATACAACGATTCAGACAGAGAAACAGAATAACAGAATAAAACACGCAACAAGTCAACTAATTTTCATTTTTATTAGTGATTTGCATGCGCGCATATTTATATGAAAGCATATTTCATTAAACATGTAAGCAATAACAATGTAACAACATTTCTGCAATTTTTGGCATTAATACGAGCTATATTTTAATTATTTGATGCGTTTTATTGGAGAGCATTGTCCCAATTAGTGTTCATCAAAACTTCATGGCTTACAGTCAGATCATTAAAAAAAGTGATCTCAAATATTGTTGAATTTAAAGCTAAACATTCATTTTAGATATTTCATTATATTTTTTTGCATCACCTGCTGAGTTCAAGCTCGTAGTAATAATTCACGCATTATATTACTAAATAAGTTACAATATTGTATATAAATTTTTATCGCTAATATATTCAAAATATACATCAACTACGGTATATTGTATATATAATACACTGTTTAATAATAATGTATAAGATGAACAACTGGTAAATAACTGGCATTACTAGAAAAATAAAAATAAATAAAAAACTATCTTTAAGCTCGTAATAATATAAATCCATAACTTGTATCTGCGTTTTTTGTATGTGCGCGTATAATTCTTAAAAATATATTTGTTTTTTTCGGATACAATTTATGAGTATTGCTATTTATGTATCCCATGTCCCAAAAATGAATTATGGTAAAACAGGTGTTTTATGGATGAAAGTGAGCAGCGATACAGTGAAAGTGATTTCGCCAAAACTGCTGCTTTGCCTAATTTCGAGATTGTCCTTGTGTTCTGTGTTCATGTGTTATGTTCATGAGTCGGTCATTTTATGCTTCATAGATCGCACATCATTTTCTCTCAGTATCTATACATCTATTTCTCCCGAACTCAAACTCTCGCAATGTTTTCGTCTATTCAGTCGCAGCATTGCTATCCATAGTTAAGTTTTCGATCAGACCATGCATGCAATCAATTGCATGAACAACAGGTGCAGTGCACAACACTAGTTCGAAATCTAGTCTACAATGCGCAGCAAATCTGAATACTTGCGAGCGATCGCAAACACGTCAAGCATCAACGGTTTCGTTGTCAGCATTATTTCCCGGACACAACGATTCTAAGTTTTAAAGCTATCATTTTTTGCGTAACTGATTAGTTTTTTTGTTAACCGAAAGTATTTAAGTACTGGGCCAAGGACGTCATCACCGTATATACTGCATACTGTATAGTGTAATACTGTAATACTGCAATACTGCCACTGCTGCTCGCTATGCATCACTATTGACAGACATCGTTGTACACATTGCGTACTGCAAACTCCTAACCGAAATAATAAAACTATTATCAATACTCTATAGCGAATGCTATTATTGGGCAAATCAGTAATTCCGATAAACTAGCAATAAGTGTTTGGTTAGATAATCACAAAAGTGAAGTATTCGAACCAAAAATAAATAAAATAAAATTAGACAAACATCAACAACGAAAATAAATACCTAAAACTAAAAAAGGATCAATAAATTAAAAATAAGTTTGATTATAGCAAATGATAAAATATGAATAACTAATCTAAGAACACATTTACACTTCAAGGGCAATACAGTATGATTTATAAACTTAGCGTTTGATGGTTAAACTGTTTAAATGGTTTTCCCTTATATGTTATATTACAAAACACCTTTGCTTTTAATTAAGATTAAATATTTAATAGCATAATGGGTTATTTCAAAACTCTGATCTTCCTTATACAGTACTTGCTCATGAAAACGACAAATCAAATACTTTGAGTTTATTAATCATTCAGAAACTTAATGAATTTAAAATTATTGCCAAAACAAATTTTACACTGTAAAAAATTACATGAATTATTTTGAAATTTTTATTACATTTTATTAAAGATAGGCTTTGTTTACTAATTCATGAGAAGTGTGTATTAGCATCAAAAAGTTAAATTTTAAAACAATCTAGTCATCAAAATTATTATCATTTAAAGAGATAAGTTAATTAGTCTTAAGTGTCTCAAGACTTATTGCTTTCCTATTATTTGGGTGTTTTATTTATTTTAGATTTGATATGGTATTTTGTCATTTAACTAAAAAATATAGTAATTTGAAAACAAGATTACTGTAAGAGCTTTAACTTTTATAAAAATTATTGTTTGAACCCAACAAATAAAATCATCGTTACTTCAGTAATGTTTTTTAGAAGTAATGTATTTTATTTCAAAAGTTGTATTTTCTTTTGTTTGAAAAATTAAAAAAAATCATAATAATTTTGAACTATTTATATAGCTTATATTAATTGATTATTTTTTCGAAAATTAAATCAAATTATAGAAAATAGATGATTTTAAATATTAGCTTTAATTTCAACGACAATATTTGCTCAGCTAAATGATGTTTGTTAAACACATCGTGAAATTTAAACTACAGTATACTGTAAGGTATATGCTGCAAAAGATACAAGCATAAAATATAAGCTGCAAATTCTACAATATATCAATAATTGTGTATTTTATTTGTAATAAGAAAATCTAATTAATTGATAAATCGATTGATTATTAAGTAATACATAAAATATATTTATATTTTTACAAATTTGCCTATAATTATTTATTGCATCTAATATTATTGTTAAGCTCCTTTGAAAATTCTCTTATTATTGTAAACAGAAAGAAACGTAAAATACTGAAAATGGGTATCTTATCGCTAAAGCATTTAAAAAAGCAATAATATTAATTTCAAAACATTTAACCAGTACTTCTATCAAAAATAATATAATAAATTCAGAACTGCGTAAAAATATTTAATGGTAAATTTAGGAATTTTATATTGTTTTCCTCGTATAGTAATTACTACGCTTTATTTTTTGTCTTCGTATTTTTCGATAAAACAATAGATATAATTAAAGGAAAACTATATGAAATTTTAAAATTAATTCACAAATGTCAGAAAATGAACGAGAGAAGAGATGCCTGATTCTGACCAATACTAACTTAGGGAATAGTTATAAAATTTAGTGTTAAAAATCTTAATGAACTAATAGTAATTGACGGCGAATAAACTAAAAAAGTTAGTAAAGTACTCTATTAGTGAGTTATGCGTTACAATATGCAGAAAAGATGGGCACAACTAGTAAGTAATATATGTGTATCTTATTTTATGATGTTCAGTACTATTGTGAAAAGGTGTGAAATGGGAAGAAACTTCTTTTTTGGCGGCGCATTACAATATACGCACCTGTTGTACCCTCTGTTGGGTGCAGAGGTTACGGATGCTAATAGTTAAGTGATGGCGTAAAACACCACACAACTTATTGTGTGAGCTAATAGTAGAGGTCAAACACCGAAAAGTAGACATCATAAACCACCCCAATTCGAGGCAGCATTGTTGCCCATAATAAAAACACTTTGCACGCTCACAACAGATATTGTATGAATGTGACAACAAATCAACAATTCGTCATTTATTATAATAATCAAAAAATATCATAACACAGTAATATTACGCGATTTGTTTATTTAGATCTTAAAAAACAAATGTCTAAATGTCTAACCTATTTCATTAGCGGCTTTAGATGAATGTATTGATAAGTTTGATGAATCTAGTTGTGACTCCACTTGAATTGTGTTTTTGGTATGAGATGCATGTAAATCATCATCTAATTTGGTTTTACTAATTGAATTGCAATTTAGCCAATGCTCCAACACTGGAAGTGGATCTAAATATAAAACAAATAATGTCAAAATGATTGAAAATAATTTCTAAATAGTGTATATAATTCAAAGCGATTTGCGTATTATTGCGCTTTGCGCTTACGGGAAATATATGAGAATATATGAGTATATATGAGTATGTATGAGAAGGTCAAGTTGAGAAAATAAGTTAGGGTTAGGTTCGTGCGTGATTACAATGAATTGCAACGCGAATATAAGATAACATGTATGCGTTATTATTATGATGTGGGCTATAATGCAAAATAGCTTATGATCTTAACGACTGTGCACTGAATGTAACAAAATGCAAGTTCGCTTTAATCTAAACCGCTGTTGAGCTCGTAATTGCGGTTTTGGCCAATATTACGATATCGTGATCAATCGATGGCCCCAATGATATAGTTATGGCAAAAACAAAGTTATTATTATTATGTATAATGAAATAGTTTTCTTAAATGAAAAGAACACTAAATTACAATTTGAAATAAAAAGCAGACATGAAAATCAAATGTATGGCAAGTTTATGAAATGCAATAAACGGTGAAACACATAACTTATGCATTTAAGTTAAATATACATACTGTAACTTTTAAGTGCCGTAAGGTATTAGTAAAAAAGCAAAACATTGCGAGACGAAGGATATGTTATACAATTAGTTATTGAAAGCGAGATTTGAAGCGGGAGTGCGAGTATGTGTGTCTGTGTCTGTGTGTAGACTCATATTCTTGTCTACTTTATGGTGAAGAAGCATATACTACTTCTGCTTTAGACTACTGACTAACACCTTTATAAAATAGAAATTATGTTTCCACAAGCGTTAACTAAAGCGCAAAACTAACAATGAAAACAAAATTGAAAGAAAAGTAGTGTAAGAGTAAGCGTAAGCGCGGCAATGCATCCTTAGTGAGAGTTTGAGGCAGAAGCACATCACATCACATCGAACGCAACGCAACGCAACACAACACAACACATCACGCCAGTCAAGTTAACAAAGTTAAGTGCTCTGCATGTTTACACCACAATTACGGGGTTTACAGTCTCTCACACACTACGACAACAATATTTTTATTCCTAAACTTAAGTTACTTTTACAATGTTGTAGTGTATCCGCAAAACCAACAACACTAACACAAACGCGAGAGAGAAAGAGAGAGCATGTATATATCGGTGAAGTGTATTAACGCTTTTTAGTGCACATTTCACATGCGAAGGTTGACAATCAACATCATATGTGGGATTATATTCGTAAACATAACATGTATAACATGTCTATACTGTACTGAATACGTATAAAAATAAAGCAAAGCTTAACTTTTCTTTTGATAAAAAAATACAACTTAATGATAACAAAAAAAATTAAATATTAAATTACATTCTATAAAAAAGATATCAACTTATTTCATCACTAATACTCGAAAAGAAGTTTAAGATATTAGATATTAAAAACGTGTAATTTTCATTGTAAAAAACGATTCAACAAAAATATGAATCTATTAAGTAGTATTAAAATTAGGTAAAGAGCATCGCACTCCAAAAGCTTTTATTTATATATCAAGCGCTTATGATATCAAACATATATATATATATTGGTAGCAATAATACTTAGACTTAACGAACAAGTAATATAATCATTTTTTGCCCCCATATATAATCTATTATAAAGGAATTTTATGGACGAGAGGGAGACTGCAAACAAGAACAATATGCATCTGCATAACAGGTTATGGCATTATGGACGCACCCACGACCTGATAACGAAATTAATACACCCATCAAAGTTTTTTTTTAAAAAAAGTTAATATATATTAGATAAAAGAGAAGAGGAATGAACAAAATACAATGCGATGCATGGCTCACGGTTTGGGCAAAAATATACAAAACCTATTGATGATCACCGCTAAAGGCATGGGCGAAAAACTTTTTTACAGGAACTGAGAGAGAAATAACTCTGACAAAGAAAGCAAAAAAGTCGCTTAAAATGTGATCACGTCTCATCCCACCACTATTCCATTCCATTGCCATCATCATCATCATCATCATCATCATCATCGTAGAGCTATCATAATCATTATCAATTGTTTCGCATCGACACAAAAGTTAATGTATCGCTCATTGGCTCACGAATCGCAACAACAGTTGAAAAAGTTTTTATTATAGAATATGGCCTAAACATTACTAGAGTAAAATGTTATTGAATATCTCAAGGCCAAGAATGACTGACTGCCAGAGAATGTGGTACTTGCCTGTCTTTCATCATAAACACCACTGCCGTTGCCAATCGCACTATTGATGTGCAATTGCTATGTCTGTTGCTGTTGTAGATGACGACTATGATGATGATGATAATGGCATTTCGAGTATAAGCGAACAAAAAACACAAACATATATAAAAGAGAATTGTCTATAACTTTTACAACTAATCAATTTCTCACAGAAGCAGAATTGAAGCAAATATTATCTAATATTATTTTAGATAAAATAATTTGATATTAAATAGAGATCAAGTGAAGCTTAACCGACGGTCAAAATTTTGCAATAAGTTTTTTACAACTTTTGTTTTTACTGTAAATTCAATTAGAAAATGTTGTGAGTAAAAGCATGGATCAGTTCTGTGCAGTGCAGTGGCAAAACAAAAGGTATTATTAATATTGCAGACCAGACGCCACAATAAGCGACAATACTGTAATTTCGATCACTAATGGCAAGCGATGCGAAAATTATGAAATATCTATAAGTTTTATGGACTTATATTACGATACACTGCGATATTAAAAGCGTTAGATATAGAAGCTATTTAAGTGTAACTTACATTAATGTGGACATTAAATAGAAGAATACGATATAAAAAATAATTTGATCATCGTTTGCAATAAAGCAACGCTTTTATTACATTGTCTAACATTGGACATTGTCAAACATTTGGGGCAAACAATTCATTGATCCATTGTGTGAACACAAGTAAACATAAGTGAAAACACAAATACACTCACACTAATAAATACCTTTGCTAATAGTAAAGCGATCACAAAAGTAAAAGTTAAGCCGAAGCTATACTCTATAACAATAATGTTAGTATTAACTATTAGCTATAAGCTATTGTTAGCTATTAGCCACTATTGACCAGTGCTTCAATAGACGCACAATTCAATGTGATTCACGAGTGATGACACTATTATCACCACATCCACACACACACACACCCTCAATAGAGTGGAGAGGAGAGTGAGTGAGTGTATAGCACTTCCATACAATCGAGAAAAGCAGTTTGCGTTTTTTAACAGTTGTATCGCAGTATTGCTGTATTGCTGTATTGCTGTAATGCAGTATTGGTATAGCAAGCAATGTACGTATTGCAGTACTGTACGAGTGTATGTCTCAACACTACAGCACTATACACACTGGTCTGTGGAGTGAGTTGTGTTTGTTCGTTCCACAACTCAGTTACTCTCTGTTACGTCGTTAATAGTAGGCCGTTACAGCGGTAAACCAGTGTTAGGCAAAGGCGAATGATATGTATTCGCATTCGTGATACAACGTGATCGGGAGGATGAGCTAACTTATACTAACTCATACTAACTCATACTAACTCATACTCTGCCAAATGAGCCCTAAATAACTCACTCTCATTACAATCAACTAATACTACAATAAAGTTAGCAAAAACAAAAATGGTAACAAATTTAACATAAAAGCTCTCTCTATCCATATCGATAGCACTCAATTTACACCTACTCTTACGACTCCACTCCACACCACCACTCCGTTCATTACATTTATGTCAAATTAGGTCAATGGGGCTCAACAACTATCATCATTCTAAGCAAATAAGCTAACAATTAATATTTTATACCCGCATACACAACACAATATTTTATTTTTAATTATCATACGCATTATTTTTATTGTGTTAATTCCAAGATCATATTTTTAACTTATTATTATTATGATTTTATTTTTATTACAGTAAGGTATAAATGCTATAAATGAAACTATTAGTGTAATAATATTGAAAGTAAGCGAAGGTCCGCCAACTGGTATATCACATATCAAAATAGCAAAAATCAAGGATATATTAGACGTTAGTGCAAAATATTTTGTGCCAGCAATATAACATCAGCAGCATATGTGTGGTAATCAAGTGACAATAACTCAGTTATGAAGGTATGGTGAGCTCGTGGTAGTGAAGCTAATATAAAGCTAAGTGAAGCTATGAGCTATGGTTCTCGACTCTCCAAATGCAGTAACAGCCGAGAGAGTATGCAAATTGTTAATGTGTGGGGGAATAGCGCAACAATAGCAACACACTTGTGATGTCACAGCATTTACTCTCTCATTAGAGGGACAACTCTAATATTTACAATATATTTGAAAAAAGTATCAAACTTATAATCTTTTATCTGTTGAATATAACATTTTTTGATGTAAAAATAACAATACTTTAACTCAATGCGTGCGTTATAAAGCAATGGAGAGAGAATATTATGAAAGATCGTTTAGCTATAAAATGTTGACTCATATTTGATAGCAATCAGATAATCGTTTAAGAAATGCCAGATTTGATATATTGACGAATAGTAAAACTTAATTTGCGCGCAACAATAATATATAATAGAAAGATAAATGAGTTTAAAAAACAATAGCTAATAAAAAATGGATGTTCAACACAAAAAAATAAATAAGTGATTTGAGGCAAAAAAAAGTCGTATAATTAATGCGCATTATTAGTGATAAATAATATTATGGTATTAACTTATTACTTTATTTGGTGTAAATGTAAAACTATGCAAACGCAACAAAAATGTAAACACTTTAACTCACTTTAAACTAATTTATTCAATTCTTATTGAAAAAACTTGATAAACTTATTTAGTGTGTATGAGAGAGGGGAAGGTGTGCTCGCAGTTAGCATGCAGTGTGCGATGCAATGAAGACGATCGCGAATGTGTAACGAATCAAATAATCAGTACGCACACCACGAACACATCCACAGAATCGAGCAACAAAAAAAATTAAAACAAGTTTGTTGTGCGACCTCCGGTCTACTTTAATGTAATCTTATTTTACTATGTATGCGTATTGTTCATTGTTGTTGATGATGATAGCAATTCACTTCATCTTACAGACGTTGCAAAAGCTCCACAAAATTCCCACAAAAAAGTAATGTCGCTAATAAGTAACATAATTTTCTCGATGTTTCACTTCAATGAATCGCAAGTATTATTAGAAAATAAAAAACGATCACACAATGCTATATACAGCAGTTTTTACAATTGAAAGTATATTTTACTGGAAGTTATTGCTGAGGAAATATAAATTCACAATCGTTTTGCGGGACATTGCGTTTCACGGACACAACATTCATTGAAGTGAATCGACATCACCATTATATCACAATCAACATAATACATTTGAATCACACCACATAAAAAGATTTTCAGACTCAACTCTCTCTTGAGAAGATAGAGAAAATTATTACTCGATAACGCAATACAGAGATTTTCGTACTTATGTTTGTGGTGCACGATTGAAATATAATTGAAGTTATGTTGCTTTGAATTTAAAACCGATTTAACAAAATGTATTGTAATTTAAATATACAAAAATGATGAAAATGTAGAAAAATTATGATATGGTCAAAAAAACTTATTAAAGATCTAATAAGGGAATGAAAATTATGGAAGTTAAGAATATTTATAGCATTGCAAATTGTATTTTATACTCTCATGACTTCATCCCCTTTCCACTAAATATTAATATTGCATTATTCGATTATAAAAGTTAATATTAATTTTTTTAAAGTTTATCATTCTATAAAATATAGAATTATTAAAATCAGTTAAATCTGTGCACATATAATTAAAGCGATGTCAATAAACAGTGATATTTGAAATTATCCAATACACTACCAAATTAACTTCATGATCAACAAACAAAGTTTTTTAATTATTAGTTTTAAAAACTTAATTTGGGTAAAGCAATATTATATTTAATTGTTTATGAAAAAGATAATGATTTCCTTTATAGATAATCATAAAAAGTAAAAAACAATGAAATAAACTATGACCAAACTTTCATCTGATTTCAAAACTTTTAACAAATATCGAGTGAAACTTTGAACTAAAAAAGAAGTGAAAAGCGATGCGCGGGTGGACAACAAATACCCTTTAAAGAAAAAAAAGAATAGATTACAAACATATAAGAAAAGCATTGATGCTATTGAATAGGCTGTCATTGAAAAAACCTTTCAAAGATGTATTACATAATGGTTTTTGTATAAAAAAGTAAAGTATCAATATATGTATAACTATCCGCTAAGAATATAATGAAAAAAGCCTTATTTTCTCACACACTTATTCATCTTTTTTTTCGCAATCGTTATTCATTTTTTCATGACAACCTGTTGTTTAGGTTTTCAGTATTAAAAGATCAAATTGATGGCGAAAGGAATATCAATACATTTATAGTCCCATGTCGGGGAATAAATTTATTGTACGAACAAAAAATATTAATATAAGATATATATTTAAAAAATGTGCGAAAAAAAGCAATTAAGCAAACTTTTTTCATAGCGATTTTTTGTGAACAAAAATATTGGTAACAATAGAGTATAAAAAAATAATAGCTAAGGTATACCACTGTTGGCCCTAATCGATGATGCGCTTCAGCGTATCATTAATTTGCCTTTCATTCAATGAGAGATAGATATAAATTCAGGATAGAATTTGTATGCAAATGTTACGTCGCATATATAATAAACGGTAATAATGGAGAGATTTATTATGAATTAGTATCTCGATTCAAATCAAAAAGGAAATGAATGCAAACATTGAAGCAAAGCAACAATTTTTATCTATTAATTCTCTGATGGCATACTAGAGTTGAATGATCAGCACCAGTAAAGTGACAATTGGTGTTGATTTGGTGAACAGTCATTGTTATCGGTTTGCAATTGGTTTGAGAATGTTTTGAAGGCATGTCGACAATGGTTGTAGTGGTTATAGTGGTTATGGTTAGGGTTTGCATCATCAACAACAACATTGTGCAATTTGCTGCTGCAATTGTTACGTTTAAGAGTCTTTGCGTAACGCCAACGCTTCAAACGCAGTAATGATTGACAATAGATTTCTTTGTAGCTCAGTTGTCGGGCATTTGAAAATGTCTTTACGCACTTATGCGTCTGATTAGCGACTCCTCCCTGTGGAAGCAATGACTTAATATAAAGATTGAATCACTTCGATGCAAGTGAATCAAGACCACAAATTAAATGCAATAATGATCGAGTTGGAGCCCATCCCTAATCCAATAACAGCGTATGCATACAAGCATATAGCCATACAGCAATACAAGCATAGAGCCATACAGGCATATATTCACGGACGTGGATCAAACTTTTTAACAGTCACAATAATTATGCGCTCAAGCGAGTCCAGTCAAACGCACACTTGAAAAAGAGACACTTTCGGTTTATCAAACTTTTTTATTCATCCGATTCGTTGTTGCGAATCGGTATTGCCTTATATTGAAATAAATTCAACGCAATAAGTGAATGAAACTTCCGTTAGTCAAGTGTATAACATCCGCAGAGATCAAGTGAAACCTATTCCGAAGCGATTGTTCAATGATTTTCATTATTATTATTACTGTATTATATAAGAATATAACCACAGTATTTGTTAGGAAATTTGCGGATGTAAAACATCTTTATAGTGAATACAATTCAAGAATATCACCAATAAATAGTAAAAACATTGTTGCGTTAAATTAAAACCTTTTCAAACTTTTTTCCAGATACTGTCTATAAATTCTATCTCTATTCACGTTTTATGAATCATTTTACAAAATTCAAAGTAGTTATGAATAATATTTTCAAATATAACTAACTATAAAATAATTGCTAATCTCAAATAATTGTTGAAATTCTGGACAAAAATATCATATAAAAAATAAGACATAAATATTTTGATTTCTACATATTTAATTTATTCAGCATTCAAAAGTTTAAAAAAATTTGCATGCGAGTGAAGCCGCTTATTGTTTATGGATTATGAAATTCATTGAATTATGTGAAAAATCGTTAAAATTACAAATGCATATCCAATGATTAATTTTAGTCGACAAAATTATAGAATAACAATAGAAGGAGTGGTTTACAATTAAAAGTTTGTGGTAAACCTTCATAAACTTAAATTTCTGATTTGTCAACCAACTATAAAATTTTAATTCGTTTTTTTAATTGCATCTAATTAAAAGCAAAACTTATAATTTTGCCTATAAAAAAATTTTGCGAAAATAATATACAAAAGATAATTTTCATTTAACTTTAAAAATTATTTATGGGGAAAAAAATATTTCTATCTTTTTGCAGTTTTTTTTCTGATTCATCCTATTTTCATTGGTTCACAATATTTTCTTATATTATATTATACTTTAGAGTAATTCGTTTATATCGAAATTGTTATTTATTACAAGAAATTAAAATTTATTTTACGTTTTTCCTTAGATTCTCACCAACAAAACACTACAATTTATATGGTAAGTTAGAAACAATGCTTAATAAAGATGTTGAGATAGAGGTGAGAAATCTCTTGTAATAGAAATCTAATAATTCTAATGTGATATTCTTACTCGTAATACAATATTTTCACGGCAAATCTAGTATCGAATTCAACAAATGTATTGCATCGCAAATACATATACATATTGTATATTATAGGCTTAAGGGATCCCAACTCTGACAACACTTTTTTTATAATTTTTAATAAACGTTACTGATTACTATTACTTTATAGAAATAGTCTTATTTAATAATAATATTCCATTTCAAACTGTCTGAAATTTGTTTAAAGTTAATAATTCGATTTTTACTCGACAGTATCACATTTTTATCACAGTATTTAAAAAAATGTGATACTGTCGAGTAAAAATCGAATTATTAAATTTAGTCTTATTTAATAAATTATTATCGAGTGATTTTGGTATTATTATTATTACTATTATTATTAAGTATGGTCTAAAATTTTCAATAAAATCCACGAAATCGACATTATAACTACATTAGATTGTAACATTAATACGTAGTTTTTGATCAAAATCACTCGATCAATGTAACTGTATTGATCACTAATCCATAAACGGATTAAAAAACTATGCGAAAAATTCTGAGCACACATATATTAAAGGATTGTTAGTGATTCACATATTTTCCAGTTTGAACAAAAAATTTTGACTCCTTTACAATTTTACAATATACAAAGAGTCTTCTGACTAATTTAAAATTGAATTAAATTTAAATATTGATTTTGATAGTTAAGGTAATGTACTTTTTATCGGAATGGAAAAATTGCAATGATGTTTTAAAATATAATATAGTTGCAAAGTTACACAAAGTTCTCTTGAGCATAGCGATAAGCTAAAAACAGGAAGCATATTATACCTGACCATAGGCTCGTGGGTGTGAAAGGACAAAGGGGTGCGCTGTAACACAATCAGCCTAGTAATGTGTGTAAACTGGAAGCTTTTATGGGCATACGACCACAGGCACAGAGCAAGTGTATAATATAGCGCCAATATATATTTGAAAGATTAACTCTTGTAGATGTACAGTATATTTTCAATTAATTATTAATAAAAGGGATCACAATTATTTCTGCTGAAGAAGACTTAAGAAATATTTCTAAGTTGAATATTCGAAAAATTGGTTATTGCGAATACAATATAGAAATACCGAAATAGTATATACTGTAATAAAATTGTAGTTTTAATAATTTCATTAAAATAAATTAAATATGAAGTAATAAAAACAAATAACAAATTTTGTATTATTCAAAAAATTATAATTTATAAATAGCCAAAAAATTTGAATCCTAACTTTTATAAAATGCAACAGTTATAATGCTAGTGTATAATAAAGAAAAATTAACATTCAATTCAAAATTTTATAATTGCTTTATCTTTTGTTAATTTTTAGCGATACTGTATTTATATCTAGAAATATAACAAATTATTTGTCTTATATTGTTATAAATGAAATTTTTAATGATTACTAAAAAATATTAAGAATACCATTAAAAATGCCTAAGAGTGCATATCTATTCATACACCCGTAATGGTCATCATTGATATCTCAATTTACAGACCTCTCCCGTGATTGTTATAAAAATCATTGAGTGCTATTCAGTATCGCTTACATTATCAATATTTAAATAAAACTTCGGTAAAATGTCTGAAACAGTTTGCTTCTTATAAGCAATGGGTTTTCATAACAGGCGTTGTCTTCCTAAGTAAAAATTTAATAATAGAAATAAAAATGCTTGCGTCCCTTGACTTAACATTAAGGCCATTAAATATTATGTAACAATAAGTGTGGTAAACGCGTACACTTAAATCTTTTCTCCACACCAGAGATTATCAAACTAACGAATTACGTACCACTACGTGGAAACAAAGATAATAAAATTTTTATAATTTCAATAATTACAATACGAAGAATATGTTGAACAAATAAAGCTACTTATGTAAACCAAACTTGCGAAACATTTTCATTAATTATATTTGCTCTAAATTTTTATTCAAACTAATTAAACAAATTATCTTATTTTTTATATTAATTCGAATGCTTCCAAATTAGATTTTTGGTAAACCGTACAAACAAAATACTATCTTTATGCCGAAAATAAGTGAATAAATACAGGAAAGTCGTTATCTTGATTTAGCGAATGCAATCTCTTATAGATTTGAGTAGTTATAATCATAACTTATCTGTCGGTTTAGATAAACAAAAGGTGAACAAAAAATAGATACTATAAACAAGAAAGGAAATAATAATAGTAAATAATTTTGTATTTTAAACGCGAAAACACATCAATGAGGGTGTATTAACATATTAACAAAGTTTACTTTTGTAACATTTAGCTTAAATATTTAGCAAAAACTTGCAGCTCTTTTTCTGTATGCTTAAGGTATGCAATTAGTTTTATTAACACTGTAACAGAAGAACTGTTGCATAAACCTTTAAAAAACCACAGTTTCGCCTATAATAAGTTAATAAAAATTATGATCACTGCTAACAGTTATTGAGTATTTGCACTTAAAAAGTGTATTATTTACGATTTGGGCATTTAAATAACAAATTTCTCGTATAAACACCAACTTCGACAACAAAACTTTTTTGTTAAACATATTAAGGATATTTAGTAAAATAAATAAATAATAATTATTGTGTGCTTTAAGAATGGACTATTAATTTTAAAAATTTTATTAACTCACTATTTATCAATTTAAATACAATAAAAACAAATATCAATTTCGAAAAATAGGTCATTTTAGCATTTTTTAAATAAATAATTAATAACAAAGCATTTTATTATTGTAATTTTAGAAAAAAAACCTGATTAAACATAAATAAATGATACATATATGCAGGCAGAGAATCGAAAGATAAATAATATAAGATTCAATAAAAAAAGAAAAATATAATTAAAGAAAAAACTCGCATTGAATTTTCCAAAATTCTTGACTCTTTTCAGTTTAATGAAGAAAAAAAACAGAAATTTACTTAATGTTCTAATAATTTGAAAATTTTCATACTAAATCGAAAGATTAGACTACCCTTCAAAAACATGATTTACCTTAATTTTAATGGACAATTCATAATAATTTTTATAAACATAATTGCCCTTAAAATAAACTAAAAAGTTCCTGAAAATGGAATATATTATAATTTTTTTGGCTATAAGTGTCGCTTTAAATTTTGTATTTTGGTTGGTAAACGAATTGTATGTGATATATTTATTTTGTTATTCAAAAAACTGTTCATAAAAAATCAAGTAACATTAATTTTAATTTACAAATTACTTTTAAACCTGTTTAGCGAATAGCAATATAATCTCAAAATTAATTTATGATCTGAAATATTTGTAATTTTTTATTTTTTTATTTTCTAATATTATTTTTTCTGAGCGAGAGAGAGAGAGAGAGAGAGAGAGAGAGAGAGAGAGAGCAGAATAAAATTAATTTAAAAAAATCAAATAAAGTATTTTAGTAGATCTTTCAAGGATTGATAGCATGACTACTACAGGAATAGTTTATGATTTCATTATTATTCAATGGGTATCACCAGTATTATATGGTTTTTAAAAACTAAGGCATTAAAAAAATATTAATTCGCTTATGGTTTTTAATAAAAGCAATAAACTTATACAAAAAACTAATCAGATATATATCATTATAATAAAGCAAAATAAAAATCTTTGAATGTAATCTTATTAAAAATTTCTATAAATTTTATGCATAAAAAACGTTAGCAATTTGTCACTTTTGCGCGAAAAGAAATCAGTGAATGCAAGATCAGTTTTTAAAAGTATAATTTTATTAACTAGTTTTAATTCTCTTATCAATTTTCCTTTTATTATATTTTTTTATATATTAAATATATAAAGGCTATCACTTTCCGATATCACGGCTTAAAGTCATTTAAATTTTTTACTCTAAATTGATAAATAATTAAAATATATGATACGAGCTCTTTAGCTCACAAAACTTATGATAAATTAAATCGTAATAAATAATGGATTCCTTTTAGTTAAAGTAGCACTTAAAAACAATTTTATAACTAAATTGAATTGCTATTGACATAAAAAATAAGAAACTAGAGTCACGAAAAAACGTCGTTCATTACATCATTCGGTTTTAAAAAGTATCGACAGCTACAGTAATAAATGTGGTAAAAAGATTTTGTTTCCAATAGAATATTAATTAGGATTTTATGGAATATATATAATTCATTTATTATCTAACAATTTTTTGCTGATAAATCGAAGGTAAAAAATTTCCATAAATTAAATTAAATCATATGAAACATTGAAACAGAAAATAAACCCATTTTGATCTCACTGTAAATGATCTCCTAATCAGTTAAAGTGTTCCAAATAATGATTAAAATTTATTTAAAAATATACGTTAACGCATTAAAATGTGGTGCGATTTTCGAAAACTCGAAATGATATGCACTCATCGTTCACATTAAATCGCATGTGTGTCTAAATTGCATCCTCTGATGATGATCGCTATAATTTGCGGTAATCAGGTCATTGGCATCTGTGACTGCGAAGATTGGTGTGTATGACCGGTCAGCAAATAATTGCTCGAATATAAACACATTGTTGTCCTCAAAGGGGGTAATACTTCAACTATGAATGAATTAAAGTTCGAGTACGAGAGGGGGTGTCAGAGTAATAGTAGCAGAACAGTCTATCTAACAGCACAACACAACTAAAATATATATATATCGAGATAAAACTTGTCGTTTACTGAGAGAGTGAGAGAGCAAACAATTATTTATATCTATCTTAAAATAAATTGCGTACACATGCAAGTGTGCAAAAAGCAGTCAACTAAGAAAATATTTCATTCTGCACACAAAATGACCTTAATTTCACCAATTTTGAGCCAAACTTAAATTCATTCCCATCGCCATCAGCAACAGCGAGCCTTTTCTATTCATTGGTTGTCCCTTTAGGGCTCACATCGAATTTAATGAGGGAACTAAAGAATAAGACTTTACACTGCAAACTATCACTATAACAGAGAATTATTGTGCAATCGAGTGCTTCCGGTGGCAGTTAATAGTAAAGTAACATTCAACGAATATTAATGACTTGGAATGACTGAGAATACAATCACCATACGGTTTGGCTATAACGCCACTACTAATAGCCTAAAGGTGGTCACAAGAGCTCCCAAAATACGAATTTATTAAAAACAAACGTATACAAGCGATTGCACTCGCAATCGGCATCACACCAACAACTACTACTGTTTGGTTAAACTTTTTCGCGTACACATGGAAAGCGTAATTGTTTCTCTTTTACGCCCTGTTTGGTGATAATTGCCGCCAGCGGTTGTCATGTTTAGGCAAATGCCGGTACTTATCGCCAATTCTCCTATTGTTATATTGCAATAACAAGTAATTGTCGAAAGTTCATAATGTCATATTTGGGACAAATTCATAACTCGCTAATCCCTAAATCATATTTTATTGCTTTCGAGTGTTTAACAAATCTGACCTTCACTATAGATTACTATTACCAATACCTGATATTCTATGTTTTCTTCAACTAATACATTATCAATTCTCAAACATAGTTTGACATATGATTAGAATATTTGAAGCATCTTACGGCTCATCTAAAATGTATGGATGTTGCGATAAACCGGTGACGTTAAAAGGATTATGTAACAGAGAACTTCTCAAAAGAATTTTTTCAGACACAAAAAATACTAACTTATTGTGATTTTTACTTAAATAAAAAATATGGGATATTATAGACTTAATCCTTCATCAAACATTATTGAAGATGGAAAGAAGTTGACAAGCGGTAAAATAGTTTATAGCTGTTTTAATATTGAGTGATGTGAATGATAGCGACTGAATAGTTAAAGACAATGCCAATCATTACCAAAATTGGCTCCAATCGAGAGCCATCGCACAAAAATCACAGAAATATATTACCACGAGGATTAACTGTGAGACAATAATAATATTGGAGAGGAAAGATGAGACAAGAGAGGCGGTCGTAAAATATGATTGAAAATGGTTTTGAAACTAAAACGCTTATAGAGTAATGTTTATGCAGAAAGAGAGTGAGAGATAGAGAAAAAGAAACAATAACAGCATAAAACATACTATGCATCATTGATTTTGGCTGCACCTCCAATACTATAGCAATTGCTAGTTATTTATTTTGCTGCGAAACTCACTCTCCAGAGGTGAGTCTCCTCTAATTGTGCTCATTTTTATTCTGCGAAAATCAATCACTATTGCAACGTCTTTGTATGGAGATTAATGCAAAATAGTAGTGATAGTAGTGGTGTTTCTCGTTGCGCTCATTCTCCCCACGCAGTCATAAACTCATCATTTGTTTGCATATCGGTATTCGGTATTCGGTATTAGCTGATAATCAATCTCATCCACAAAAAAGCGCAATCATATCATTATTTAAATAAAGAGCTTTAACAAAGTTAGTAACAAAGCTATGGCTATCCAGTAAATCAATTCAGAAAATGTGTAATCAGTAATACGAGCATAAATACAGTTGTGATATATTATTAAATAAAAATAATGGCAATGAACTTGAAGAATGTCAAGTTGTAAAGTAGTAAAGTATAGATGGATGGATGGACTATCATATTTTACGACTTTTGAATGTGTCCCCCAAATACGAAATACGAAATACAGAATATATTGCTTAATGTAAGTAAGTATAGCAACATAACGTATAACATATAACATATATAAATGTAGAGTGCAATGTCCTATTTAAGTGAATGCGAAATACGATGCAATGCGATATGAGATATGGTCAAATCGAATACATTATAAGTACTTAGTGAGTGCAGATCCATTTAAAGTCATGAACAGCTTTAGGGCAAGCAATCAGATAATGAAAAAATGTAACTTCATTCAGCTATATATAAACGATACATTTATCGTTTATTCAGATATACAATAAGCTGACGTATTTGTTATTAAATAATGCCAATTGTAATCATCATCACAAATGGTATGCATAATAACATTACGGAGAGCACAACCGAATTGATTAATCGCTATTCTAAATACGACTCTCACACGCAGACATAGCGCAGCAACACTGCAATACCGCTATACGCTATAAGCTATACTGCAATAACCATATCAAAAGAAATGTTTTTTATGGTCGATTTGCATTAAGTTTCAATTATAGGTTATAAGTTATAAGCCTTAAAAATAAAGTTTGATAACCAATAAAGTAATTAAATTTTTATCGTCTCTCAGCTTTTGATTCAATACATATATATTTGTTGCGGTGGTGTTTAATGTCAAAGCAAAAATATTTTTCTCATAGAGCGGAAAATATAGTGAGGGAGACCTCCATCGCTGCATATTATGCCAAAAACTACGCTAACAATGACTACAAATTGATTCTCAAAAAGATTTTCCCACCGCTACGGACACACATATATATGTGTGTATGCAATATATTATTTTTCACTCTAATTCGATGTAAACCCACGAACAAAATGACTTTGTATTAATAAAAAATAGCAGTAAATCTATTGCCAAAATGTGTGGAAATATGTGCATGTATTATACTGAGAGAGAGAGAGAGAGAGAGAGAGAGAGAGAGAGAGAGAGAGAGAGAGAGAGAGAGAGAGAGAGAGAAGAGTATTTGTAACTTATACGAGAAAATATTTATATTTTTCAAATGCAATCAACAATAATATATAATGATGAGAGAAGAAAAATAAAAGCAAAAAATAATGATAAATTCATGTAAAATAAAAATTGCGAATACTATTACCAAAAAATGATAATAATCAAGTGTATTGTGTGCGAAGAGAGATAAAGATTTGTTATTGAATTGGCATATAATAATTCTAAGAAAAAATGTGCGAAAATTTTATATTAAAATAAAAATGAGAACAAATATTACTGAAAAAATTGCTTATTTATCTTTGCTTCCCCGAAGAAGAGATTGATAAAAAATTTTATTTTATATGTGTCAAAATATTCTGTTGGAAAACTTCTCGAGTTAGAGAAGTGGGAGACTTCAGACCTCTGCTCTCAGACCTCCCACATTGACCACCAAGCCTTTAGTCACGAGCGAATAATGCCAATAATATATATATATATATATATATATAAGTTATATCTTATAAGCTTATAAGTTATATAAGTAGCTAGAAATGAATTAACAACATATAACACCAATACTCTTATTGAGCTTATCATAAAATATTTCCAATATGATATCTTAAATGCTATTCTTTGTCATCTTTAACTTTCCGCTTCATTGCCACAATGAAGTGTGTTTAAGATAGGAAAGCGCTTCAAGAGAGTAGTATGGCTCAAAATTTATAGAGAAAATAGCGATTTCCTGATACTAGCAAAGGAAATGCATTGACTTGATAGCGATGGTCTTAGCTATAACACAATGATTACAAAATACACGAAATAGCGCAAACACGAACTGAAACACTCTTAACATTTAATGAGAGACCAATATCAGCACATGAACGAGGGCTGATGTGATGATATTAATGGCAAGAGTAGACGTTTATTACTTAAGAAAGCATGTCTAACAGAGAATGGAATGATGCCACAATCAAAACACTACTTCGGCACACCTCAAAAACAGGAATAATTCAGCATTCAATGCGAATGCTATGCTACGCTATGCTATGTGTGCGAATGCAACACAAGAATCATGAGAATGATAACAAAAAAAAAATATTTTCGCCGATTTGCTTATGAATCATTTTTTGGTAAGACTGTGCGATTGTTCTAAACCAAAGCCTCTAAATCCCCGCAATACATAGGAAAAAAATTTATGACACCTACTATCAAAAGGTAGTTATTATATTTGGTATTGAAGATAATGCTATATCCGCACACACACCATATGGACGAATGGTTTAAAGTTCATATTTCTATTTAGGGGTTGAGAAAATTGCCTTTTAGGTACCGAAAAATCAAACAAATTGCTTTCTTCTTTGTGGCAAAGAATGACGAGAGGGGTTGTAAATATCATATTCGGGGTTTAGCGAAACACTTTATTGTGTCAACTCTATAGCCATTTTATCAATTTAATTGTGTTTCTGTGATTTATAATTTAGCAGAAAAAATCATAAAATCGTTTAATATGAAATATTTGCACTTAATATGCAAAATGAAAAAAACCTCCAATAAAAAAACTATGCGAAAAAATTAAATCCAACTGCAAAGAGCAACAGATGCCAAACACTATTAGATTATTTGCTGAGAAATACATTTATGAAATAAACTGATGATATTATTATTATTATTATATATCCAGAGAATGGAAAAATAAAAAATAGCGGAGGACTTGAATGATTGCTAAAAGAACAGTACGTTATAATAAGCGCTACCAGTGACAAAGAGCCTGCAGCTAAGTTTTATGCTCTTTTGTTTTGGCAATTCATTTGGGGGACAGCAGACAATCATTGAGACAATTCATTGAACTTCACGTGATAATCCGGACAACGATATTATAATAACAGTCCATACACAGCTATTACTATCCATACTATCAACTATCAACTATCCTTTTCACGCAAAGTAAGACTAATAGTGATTTGCTAACTCTCTAGCAGTATTGCATAGTGGGTTAGGTCACTCACACGCCCCTTGAGGCGCAACGGAAATCGCTTATAAGTAATAGCCATACTTATATAATATCTGCAGTGCCGATTAGAACATCTTGTTATGACAATATCTTGCAACGCGATAATTATTTTTCCATTAAAGTGGGAATTATTCCCAATACATAATACCCCGTACAGTATAACTCCATTGGTCTTCGGGTTTGTGAGAAAAATTTCGCTTTGATGAGCGCCTGACCGATCAAAAATGAGGTTTACTCTGAATATCATAATTGTTATAATAATAATGAAGGCTATTTCAAAGATTTAAGTAATGGCCACAGGCGTTATGTAGGTGTTCATGCATATAGTAATGGTTAAAACAAGCAAAAACCGAGCAATTAAATCTATTTTCTTGCGTTATATCTTTAGTTAGCAGAACGACCTCAACAGAGAAAAAATAATTTATAATAATAATAGGAGTAAAAATAAATGATACACACATTGGACATTCAACCAATATTATACTCGAAAATATATATCAAAAATTGTTAATTTCAAACCAAAAAAAAAGTTTTCAACGCATGGCTTCATTCTGTAATTATAGACCTTTTGATGAGAATCTAAGATTTAATTGAACGCTGGTAACCATTTAGAAGTAATCAAACTTATAAAGTGACCCAATTGGACATGCATTTTCAGTTTATTGTTATTGTCATTTGTAATTGTTATTGTTATTGGCTGAACAATAATCCATACGAAAAAATAAGTCTAGGAATACATAAAAAAAAGTACTGTTGCATTGCAAATACATTTAGTTATCAAAATTGCTACCAATTAGCGTCAATTGAAATTCATTCTCACGTAAACTAAAAAAATACAACTTAATTATAATTATGAGCTAAGAGTAAAACACATCAATTTTTTGCCAAAAAAATTAAACAAGAACTGAACGGTGACCGTAATTGAATAGCAAATATTTTTCTGAAACATTAATTAAAATGAATTCTAGAAAAAAATATTAAATTTTTCGATAACAGAATTTTTTTGGGGTATATAATCAGCAATTATGCTAAAAAATGATAAACAAAAATTCATTTAAAAATAGCACGATTTTTAAAGATAAGATTGAGTTATGCAAAAGATGAGGCAATTTGTTGCTTTTTTTCATCAAAAAAAAGATTTTTTTCTTCACTTTGGCATTTTATAGATTTATAAAAAGTAACAATAAAACTATTTTACTTATTGAGAGTCATATCAATTATACCGTAACGAAATAGAATGTAAAAATAAATTTCTATTAAAAAACGTTTTTAATCCTGTTATCTTTTAGCGAAAATTAAAAAACGTTTCGTGATTAAAATAAAATAAAATTTATTTTATTTTCTCAATTCTGTGACAATTATTACGACAAATTTTCGTTATATTTAATGGCGAGTGAAATTATTTTAAAAATATAAAGGCCATTGAATTTAATTATAAACATCTATAGTATTTTATGAAATTTCAATCATAAAATCTTTAATAAATTTCAAAAAATAAAGTACAAATCGCTTATGAAGGCATAAACAGTGAATAACTTCATACAATTAACGATATTACTATATCTAATTATATTTTCATTATAATTCGAACTTTAAAACGAAAAAAAAAAATTTCGAAAAAAACTGGAAAAACGATAAATTAAATTTAAATAAATTTGCAATCGTTTATACGTTACGCAGAACCAGATATCAATAAATTTAACGTATAAGCAATTTTTATGCTGAAATAAAAATTATCCCGACTTGCAAATTACTAAATAATATAAACAATTAATGTTTATTGACATAAAGTAAAAGTGTAATATCAAAGTTTGTTAACGCGCTGTGAAAATAAAACATTATATAAACTAATGCTTTTAAAAATAGAATAATTGCATTTAATTAATTGGTTTAACAGATAACGATTATGTCCACCACTAATATAATCGTTATTAAAAAAAGAAAAGAATATAATTTCAAAATTTATTAATTGTTAAATTCGATGATCAGTTTATTAGGCGCACATTTTTTCTATATTAAGATTGGTAGTAATACTCATTGATTAAACAAGTTTCTAAAGATATAATTAATTAACATGGCATCAAATTATATAAATTATCGATAATAATTTATTAGTAACATGTTTAGCTTGGAATAACACGCGTGATTAGTGATACTAATGAGAAAACAAGAATTACAGCATTAATGCGTTTTAGTTTTTTTTGTTCTCCAAGTAAATAATCCAATAAATATGCTTTAAAGGCTGCTTTTTATTGATTTTATTTATTCACTCGTGCCTTACCTCACCTCTCATTCTTTTTTCCTATCCTTAAACATTTTTCAACCTATTCGATAGTGCTTGATATTTTGTTCTTCCTTTGGACTCAACTGAAAAATATACTCTTAAAAGTAGAGGCTAAAAATTTTTAACAAATATTTCAACTTCTCTCCCGAATAGAAAAATAAATTTTATATTCCAATTTATGTTCCTTCCAGCGTTTCCGCACACAAAAATTCCCGAAAATTCGAAACAAAAAGTTTAAATATAAAAGTTTGAAATGCTAATTTTTTACACGAGATAACTAAATACGGCGTTCACACCAGAGTTACTAACTTAGTTCGTACGATGATCAAAGTATAGGGAACATTGTATAAACATACTTCTACTGTATAACTTATGCAAAAAACCTATTTGGGATTAATCAGCCTTCAATATAATACTAGATTTACCCTCGGTTTTCGATTTATCCCTGTGTTTCGCATTTTGTTGTGAAACTGTCACCATGAAACCTCACAATCTATATATTTATATTTAAAGAAAAAATATTTTGTCCAGAAGGATAAGTGCTTGAAGTAAATGCTTCGAATGTGTTTACTATTTTAAAATGATGTAAGGAATAAAATAGCCTTTTTATTAGCTCATATTCTCTTCATGTAAGGTCAAGCTTATGGATTTTGACCCTGTCCGTCCGTCCGTCCGTCCGTATGTTTGTCTGTACGCAGCCCTCTTATGTCAGTTAAGCTTATCAATATCAATAAGCTTATAAAGCTAATACTTTTTAACATCCACGTTATAACTTAATAGTCTGTTTAGTCCTCACGTTAGAAAATTAATTTAAGTAACAATGCGCTAAAGTAACCCTTTTTATATGATACTAACAATATTAAAGAATGTGAGCTCTAAATGAATGTGTCGCTCGTGTTTTATAATATTATCTTCTTATAAAGTTATTTACAAATATGAAAGAAAACAAGAACGACACATTCATAGAGAGCTCACTTTCATAAGTATTGTTAGGATTATATTACAGGCGTTTTAATAATTGTTACTTAAGCGCATTGTTACTAATAGAAATTTTATAACGTGATAACTATTCAGACTATATAGTTGTCTCATATATGTTGAATGTATTAAAATATAGCTTGCAAATTGCAGACTTCTTGGACTTAAGATTGCTGCGGACACACGGACAGACAGACAGACAGACAGACAGACAGACAGACAGACAGACAGACAGACAGACAGACAGACGGACGGACAGTGTCAAATCCATAAGCTCTCCTTTCTCAAGAAAGTGAACTAAAAAATATTTTCAATATTTCCGTTTAGCAATTTTATGTTATTACAGAATTATTTTATATAAAGTTTGCTTAGGTTTCATAGCAGCGATTCGAAAACAAATACCATAAAAACCTTTGTTTCAAATTAGATACAAAGGTTTTAAAACAAGATGCAGCATAAATAAAATAAATACATTCATTTTTATTTTTAACTTTTTAACGATAAAATCATTATTTAGATTTGTTGGAAATGAAAAAAGAAATAACAGCGATAATCGTATCCATAGGTTACCGTACTTTCCTAATTGATCTCGATATTATCGCGTTAATAGAGTTCCAATGTCATGTGAATTAAGAGTCAAAGAAAGTTTTCCCAAATGTGTTAAATTTCAATAACTGTTATGCACAAGCCTTATGACTAATTAATTTAACTTTCATTGATTAAATATAAGATTCGAAACGCTTTCTGTGCAGTGAGTTGCCATAAAATATGTGATTTTTTTTATCTGTTTTCTTATCAAAACAAGAACGACTGCAATAATAAACACATTTTGATTTTTATGGCTCACAAAAACATCATTTCTGAATCTCGTATTTCCAATGATAGATTTCTTAAATAAAATTTTATTAAGCACTAAAATGAGATGTTATTTTAAAAAATTTTCAAGGGTTTTTCTAAATAATTTTTAATTACAATATTAAAACATTCATTTGAATTGAATAAAATTTTAACTTAATCGAAAAAAAATTAAAAAATATAAAATTGAAATAAAATAAGCATATAAATCAAATTAAGATCCGGAAATTTAAATAAAAGTTATAATTGTTATCAGATATTTTAATTTTGAAAAAATATAAGCACTCACATTAAATACATTAAATTGATTATCTCGGATTCGAGACACCATTTTAGATAAGATAAGTTTTAGAACATTCTTTATTTTTCAATAAGTTTAAAATGTTATGAAACGTATGATAAAAATTTTCAAAATATTAGTGCAAAGCTTTTCTGGCTATTTTAGAGAAAACTTCAATCAAAATTATTTTGTGCTATTACTCGTTTTATCCATAATAAAAAAAACTGTTTTTTTTGTTGTAAACAATTGTTGAAAACAGAACAATTACAGTCAACACAATATGCTAAGTTTAAAATTATTATTATTTAAAAAATGCTAACATAGACGCAAGTAAATTCTTTACATATTGGATACAATAAGTTGTATGCATGAAAAATACTATTCTTAAACCGAAATCTTTACCATTTTTTGAATTAAATTTTAATTCCTTAATATGTGATAAGTGATTTTAAACGTTTAAAAAAGTATAGATACGGTACAACTCAAAGAAAAACTTTATACTGGCCTCCGTTTTTTAAAATAAGCTCTGCGATTAAATATAATCAAATATTTAAAGCTAGTCTAGTCTCAATTTTTATTTTGGAATATCTTATAATATTTAATGTTTGCAAAAATTTATTATTGACTAATGAAAAACATCAACAACTCTTTAAGCTGCATCTACGTCAGCTTAGCTTAGACAACGTACATTTAAGCTTAAGGTTAATTCAGTTCAGCTGAAATTTTTGAGATTATGCAAATTATGTAAAAAGATTATTATTAATTACGATATAAAACCAACAATTTATATTTTTGAAATAATTTTTAAAATAGTCGTTCATTTAGAAACTTTCTATTATTTAACTTTAAATATTTGCAACCTTTATACTTAAAAAAAATTACGAATAAGTTAAATTAATCTTTATATCAAGTATATACCGATTTGTGAATATTGTGATTCGAAAAGAAAAATTTAAAAATAAAAAATATCAGTTAAAATTTTTTAGTGTCATAAATGATGAACAAATTTTTATGGCAAATATATCTTATAATTAAAGATTTTCTCTCTTTCTCTTATCATATCTCGAAAATACTTTTTTCTTCGTTCATATAATATAAACGTAAGCAAATATTTTATGCGTTGCGTTCAAGAGCGCTGATCAGGAAAATTTTTATATTGGTTATTACTTAAAATTTGATAAGAAATATTATTTTAGCAACAGAGCCATAAATAACAAACCATAAGTTAATTATACTGAACTGTACTGCACTCCTACGAAAAAACCATTAAAATAAAGGTCTCCAATAAAAAAATCTATGGTGTAATATTTTCTTTATTAAAAAATATTCAAAGATTTATATCTGTTGGTATACTTTATTGATATTACCACCCAAAACAAGCCCTTTAATGGCGATAATGTAATTCACTACAATCTCAATACCATTTGAGCTCTTTCTGAAATTTATGTGTTTTCAGTTTACTTTAGTTTCTAGCAAAGAATTTTTTTTAAAACATTGCTAAAAAACCCATAGAAGTCCACTGATAAGATTTCGCGGAGATTTATTGTGATTGAACACAGTTTTTAATGTCACATTCAAACCATTTAATATTAAAAGGTCAGACAACGCGCAAATAGCCAATATTTTATCGAAATATTTTGGTTTTCTGGTGAAGCAAGTATTAACGCGTACAGTCAGTACAGTCAGTCTTATTGCTCACATTTTATTTTACTTCAGTTTATATTGGCTTTTTTTGTTTTTTATTTTGTTGAACTCAGATATGTTATATATATATATATAAGTGCTATAGTTATAGAAGTTATAAGTTAACTTTTAGAAAAGTTATTGCAAAAATTCGTGGTTTAAATAAATCACGATTTATAAACAATTATAATCACTAACCCGTAAGTATATTTGATTTTTACTTTAATTCCATCATGTTTTCAATATTGAAAGCAATCCATGAAAATAGATGTGATTAATGAACCGATCGTGTCGGTCGTGATCGCGATGACAATAAGCCTGAATTAGCAAAACTATGCAACACTGCCTCTGTTTTTTTCATTGTGATAGTTTCGCTTTATTATTAGTATTATTATCATTAACGAAATATAAAAAATTTTTAATTTATAATTATAGACAAAATCAGGGCCGGACATCATATTTTACTTAAATGTGGTTTTGATAATAAATCCGCATTTTTTAAGCAAAACTTAAAATTTTATCAATTTAGCATCGATTAGGAGAAAAATGCGTTGTGCTGCACATACACTTGCATTTACAGTGCGCTCTATAGTAAATATTCAATATTTTACACGTCTTTGGATATTTTCCCAACGAAAAGACTAAAATTATTAGGATTAATCCGTTTTAGTGTGTTTAGTAAACAAGAGGTAACCCATTACCCAAAAAGTTCAGTGGTGTGTATATTTTTTTAATTTACTAAATTTAACAGAAAAACCTTATTTATTTTTAAAATTTCTTGATCTCGTGATTAAATTAGCTATTAATTTAGAAATACTACGTAATTTATTAATATTTTGCATTTAAGAACAAAGGGATAAGAAAGTTTGTTCTTCAGTAACGAAAAGGCGAAAATTAAAATAATTTTAGTGAAAAAGTTATGAGTCAAATTATTACTTTTACTATCTATCTGGCATTTTCTGAGTAATCAACATATGATTGGCAATTAATTTAGTTAAATTTTTTAAGAATTTAAAAGAAAATGATTACTGGTGTACAAGCGTTTAACTGTTGCGCAATTCACTGCATCCGCAGTTCATATTAGTTATTTCTGTATATATCATTTTAACTATTAGTGGTTTTTTAATTTTAATGTTTTTATTATTTCTGAATTTGATTTAAAGTATTTTATATTGCTATTAATAATGATTACGTAAATGATTGGCATCGAGTTTTATATCACTTCAAATATAAGAATTGAGAAATATGCTAGTATTGTGATAAAATAAAGAACTTGAATAACTAATAAAATTGAAAACTGTTTTACGGAATTAGTCACATTCACACGCTATTTGAATTATTTGAATACTATGGACCGAAATATTGATTTTAACTGTTTATCTAATAAAGCAATTGCTGTTGCAAGTATGTAAGAAAATCATAACTGCACAGAGGGGTGCGTACCCAGGGTTGACTCCACTAGAAAATCAGGAAAACTTGACCCCCAAAAAAATCGAGTATTGAAAAAATTGTCTTTAAATCAGATAAGTTTTATAGACCATTATAATTTTTGTCCAAAATGAGAAAAAATTGTAGTTTAAATCTAGTGAGATTTGACCCTTTCCCCAATAATTTTGAGAATCTATAGCTGACCCCCTAGAGATTTGGAGCGGAGTTTAACTATGGACAAGAGATAAGTCTAAAAACATGATTAGTTTTATGTGTTAGTTTATAACAAAATAAATAAACTTGACTTTAAGTTTTGAAATCACGAAACAAGTAATTGAAAAGAACGCCAAAAAACTGATGTTTAAATAACTAGTGAATTGATTCGATCGACACTAAAAAAAACTTGCTCTCGAAAGCTTTCGAGTTAGCAATTACTATGTTAATAATATCTAAAATTTGAACGCATCAGCTGTTGTGTTATAGTTTTTGATAGTTATACAAAAAAATTATAACTCCAATGATTCACTTTATTTTTGAATTAAGTCAAACTGAAAAGGTATACTTTAACACAGAGCACAGTACAGTAAATTCTTTAAATATTTAAAACTGATCATAAACCATATAAAAAATAAAATAAAACTTTTAAAACAAAATAAAGATTAATGATTAACTAGTTGTGGCACTAAATGCGAAAATGATGGCGAGGCTTATAAAATAAAAAATAATTCGCAGTGAATTAGATTATTGGACACGCAATAATCAGCGATTGAGTATTGCGATGACTCAAATCAATTGCATGATTGAGAAATTGATAGAAGAAAATTGCAATAGGAATCGCATAATGGCATACATGCCGCTAACTAATGTCTATTATGTTTATGCTATTTAAATGGCGGGCTATAAAATGATGAATGAGATCGTAAAAATACTAGATTCCACTCTCTATAACATAACATAACATAGCACACACACATACACACACATCTCTCCACAAATGCCTCGCAGATAAAAATGTTTTGATACAACGGAGAACGAAAAAAAATCAAACCGTTTATCAAAATCGAGCTCATGTCTGGACATATAGCTATTCAGGTTTTTATTTTGATGATGATCGAGAATAGCACGCAATTTCAATGTTTGAGGTTCTCAATGCATTTGTGGGCATTAAAAATGTGAACACAAGTCAAATGAAGCGATGAGGCGTAACTGTGAGTCTTTCACTGCAATGATTTACCAACAATTCAAACATGATTAGCAGCTAAATTCCGTATTAGTATTACGATATAACGAATATTATGTGCCATTATTATTAGTATTAAATGTTTATTCATTATATTGAAGTTTTATATTTTTTATATCATCTAATAATATATGATATGAAAGGTAACGTTAACGTTAACATCATCATTAACTTTAAGCGCATTACCTTTTCTATGAGAGATTCTCGAAAAGAGTCAAACAGTAGAGTGTAACGAGTCTAACACTAACAGAATAGAGAGAACAGAGAGAACAGATAGCGAGTGAGAGAGAGAGAGAGAGAGAGAGAGAGACGTAATTTGCAATTTTTCATTTGCTAAATAATACTGTATATACTGTATATTGAATGTAGACTGAAATATAGTAAAAACTACTAAAAAAAACAAAAAACAATTAAATTAAGCAATAAAATTACTCACAGAAAGTCAAACGTTTGACTCTAACGTAACAAAATATAAGGTAATTCATTATACTGTTATAGCGTATAAAATTTATACAGTGGAGTCGAGTATAGTATTATTTTAATTGAAATGAGTTAGAAAAGCGAAACTAAAAATTCATTAACCTGATAACTGACATTAGCACAGAGAGAAAGAGCATTGCAAAAAATACTACTGATAGCAAAAGAATTACATTCACAATTAATAAATAAAACTTATGCCCAAAATTAGATCACATGAGACCATAAAAAAGCATTAAAAGCAATAAATTTAATAGATAATTCGAAACCGCAAGAAAATTGCTGCTGCATTATGAAAAATTGACAGTTAACTCGAGCGTAGTATAGCCATTCACTCAACTGAATTTTAGTGCATAGAAGTTGAAGAGATATACCGTATATTACATAATATGCTACAAGACATTAAAAGCAATACATGATACATTTGAATATCAATTTTGACACAACACCGCGCATAAATGAAAAACTATCGCTGCCTTAACCTAACAGAGAGAAAAAATATTTATATGCAAAACCATCATCAATATGCAGCCATTCAGCGATATTTTTAAACTTTAATACTATGATGAATTGCAACATCATTTATTACTAATTATCTTAAAGATCCGGCTTTACTGCATATATTTATTATACACTCCATAGTGTGTAGAGCTTCGAAATATATCAATATGAGCTGTGTTTATTTTTTTTTTTCGTTCAACAAAAAGTCAAATATATTTATTTAATTAATAAAAAAAAACTTTTTTAATTTTGCCTTTATAAAACAAAATGTAACGTTTTTTTAGTTACCATTTATATAATTTACTTCCACTTAATAGTATGTGCTCTTAGAGGAAAAAAAAAGATTATACGGTATAATTATTTTTTGCATAATAAGAATGTAAAAACATTTTTTTGTCATAGAAAAACATTTAGAAAAGTTTTTAAATAAATAAAACGCTAACCGCTGTAATGAATAAAAAATTTAGTTTTTTGATTTAGAAGAGAAACGAATAAAGAATTCATATATGGTGCGTATGTGTGTGTGTCATACGCACATAATATATGTATGAATAATAATAATATTGTAAGCAATAATTCTTAAACATGTGTTAAGTTAATTGCTTAGTGATTGAAATAAGAGGCAATAAATTTGTTATTCGTCATATAATTTTATTTCGCCAAAAATTAATATTATTAGCAATAAATTTCGTAACTCACCGGTTTAAATGAAATTCTTTTCTCTCTTTCTCTCTCTCAGCGATAAATAATACAATTGTTCGGCAAATTAATTAATATAATGACTTTATTATTTATATAAAAGAAAAAACTGTTATCAGTAGTTAGAAGGAGAAAAATTGTTATTAAATTCTTGCATTCATCTTCATCTGTCCGAATGACAAAATCAAAATGTTTTTTTTATTATTTTCTTTATTTTAAGAAAAGTTTTACTCTCAGTGAGAGAAAAAAGTTTTGATTTACAGTCACGTTTGATGAGGAGAGCACAAACACAGCACATACCATACACACACTACAGATATACAGTACAGTATATTATACGCACACGAGAAAAATTTATTTTAAGCTAACAAACAAAAAGTTAAGGTTCACTGATTTATAATAATAATAACAATAATAACCATATATAGTTAATAACAATGCAATTATATGAGCATTGATATGAGCAAAGACATATCGCATACGCAGTACACTCTTAAAACTTCATAAACATATTAAAGACGTGACTATAAAAAAGCAGTTTCTGATTAAGATCAAACTTTTATAACTATAAACTTTGCGCATAAGTATATTATAACTAAAATTTATTCGTATTAATATTTTCAAAAGAGATATAGAGAGGGAGAGCAATCAAAACCAAAATGACCCCAAACCAACAAAACAATAATTGAGTAACAAATGTATTGATTTATAACCAGTGTGTGTAACAATTTTCTTTTCTCTCTCAGCAACAATAAAAATAAAAAATTGTAAGAAGAGATGCGAGAATAAGTGAACGAATAGACCACTAAATTGTTAGTCATGTGCAAGTTTTTTAGCCAGCGATGCAACGATGTATTTTAGCGCTGTTTGCGATGTTTGCGATGTAACATTTTCTGAAAAACATGTTGTATGTGCCGGTAGTGCGCAAATACCATATCTGACTCTAACTATTGGTTAGTTTAGGTGCGACAAAATATTAGTGAGATATGATAGTCCAACCATTCAATGAGCGATAATATTTGATATATTTATCTGTATAAATCGTAGACTTCTAAATCATAGTCATTGCAAATTGTGTGTAAAAAGAAGTATACAAGATTTTTAGAATAAGAACGCAAAAAATGAATTAAAAATCTATATATACCACACGAGTACTGTATAGCTTGAGCTAAGAGTATAGTTTGACTATAACTGAAATGACATTAGATTAGGGCTGAATTTTTTCTAAGCAGCAATTGAGAAAAATTTAGTGGAGATGCGTTTCTATTTTACCGTCAAAGTCGAGAAATTTTTATTTGATGGCAATAAGAAGAATACGTGACTCGCTCTTTCATTGCTCAATAATAGCCTTGAATGGCCAAACATTATAAAAAACGTCATTGTTTTATAAATATATATATAACTTACGATTGGATTGGTGGGGGATGTGATGTGTTACCAATATCATGATATAGTTTCTTACTCTATTTGGGTGTAATGCTATTATCTAAAGAATATTAGCATACAAAACAATTGCTATGTGACTATCACTACGAGAGTACATCAAATCGCCAAAGATGTGCGTATTTCTCATACCGGCTCTGTTCTGCTTTTCATTCTTAGTTCTCATTCCCATTCTCTCTCTCTCTCTCTCTCTCTCTCTCTCTCAAATTCACTCCTCCCTCCACCCGATATAAAAAGTTTATCTTTGTAAAAATTTTCTATTGAAATCCGGTCACGATAAAGGCGGTGATCAGATTTAAAGCGATGATTTCTTGTAAAAGTTATTATATTGCGTTATATGAAAATGGCTTCAATATCGTATCGCTTTTTCTCTTATTTATCTGCTGCTGCCCTCAATTGCTGCAGCAATAGGTATCACTGTTGCGAAGGGTAATCGCATCGTTCGCCCACTTGACGACATTAATTTTGATTCCCCCTCTCCATCAAAGAAAGAAATAATATAATGATGATGATGAAGAATAATCATCACTAAATGCCTTAAAGTGTGATGCGTGCTGAGACGACACATCCCGTAACAAAGATATTTATCGGCCATTTCCCTTCCCTTTCAATTTTGTCGAAATTGCTTTTCATAAAAAAATACTTTTTTATCCCAACAACAACAATGCGAATGAATGGCAGAAAAATATTCAACTAATCACTCTTTTTTATGGCTGGCTATAAATTGCGTGTACGCGCATCACTGACCGATCCAATGCTTACGCAAAGTCTATTAATGATTCACGGATTGGAGCGGAAGTGCATAATAACAGGTCAAACGCTATACAAGTTCGAACTCTTGTAACCACTAGTGATGGTGACACGCAACCCAGCTCACTATTTATTTCGCAATCATAATCGCAACACCATTTCCGGCCCTCAAATTAAAATCATGTTCACGATTACTTAAGATGGAAACCAGCAATCAATTATTTTCATCAATGGCCACAATAATTAGTACATATGGGTTAAACGATGCTTTTTCAAGAATAAAAAATATAAGAAATACTATCATTATTATTATTGGTTCGAAAACTTGCATAAATTTGGTCACGAATTAATTGTTTGTTTCAATACTTTGTAGTTTTTTTATGAATAAAGAAAAAGATTAATTTATTATTTTTATTAGCATAATGTCCGCCTCTATTCAAACGTTATTTTAATACTTTTTACGTTTTAATCTCTTTTCTGTTAATTGCGATCAAAATAAATCTATGTCTTAATAATTTTTTTTTGAGAAAATAGTTATAATTTTTAAGTGTAATCCCTTTAAAAGAATTTGCTTTGATTAAAAACGAGCAAAACATTATTTAGACGCTACTGAAAATTTTGTTGGAGTCATTTTAATAAAAATTATATTAAAACACAGCATCAGAGCAAATAAAATTTAAAAAATAAATATATAAATAAATAAATAAAAAAGAGACGCATTGAACGCGAAAAACTTTAATTTTTAATATAAACAAAATATTTTTGTGGCGAATGAACAAAAAATTAACCATAAAACTAATCATTTTAAAAAGAGTTTAAAATCAAAAAGCGTTATCAGACAAATGAAATGATATAATAAATTTAACTAAGACTTGATAAATTTAAAACTCAATACAAGATAAGATTTAAGAAGCAATTTATAAAATTTATTTTAAAAATTTTAAGAATTTTTAAAACTTCTAGAAATATTGTTAAACGGGCAACAAATACTGGAAAATTTCTTTTAGTTCTCTTATTTTTCTTTTTGCATTTGACTTTTCCGTATATGTCTGTATATAGAAGCCAAACAAAAACACACACAATTTTTTCAAATATATTCAATTCGTTACACTCGAAAATAAGTATTTAAATAAAAGCAAAAAAAAGTCTAAATAACCTTAAATAGTGAACTGCGAGGTTAAACTTTTCTATCATCATTAGAATAAGGGACAAGTTTTCGCACTAATTTTCCCATTCTTCACATTTTAAATTTTGAATTCAGAGAAATGTATGCAGAAAACAAAATTTTTCATAAAAAGTAAAATTTTTTAAAGTTTTTTAAATTTATTCAGAATTTTATATAAAATAATTGATCGCCAATAAATCAAAGCAAAGTGTGCCATAAAAATCGTAAAAATCGAGAGCAACGTATTTTCAAAATTAAATATTTAAGTATATATTTTTTTTCTCGAAAGTTTAACTTTTAATTCAATCATAATCGATACGCGCAGTTATATATTCTGTACAAGAAAAAAGAAATATATATATATATAAAAACCAATAATAAAAACTTGAACATAAAGTTTATGCATTAAAATAAAAGCAAACTCGAATATCACGCAGACATTGAAACTCGCAAATATTTCTCTTTTTTATGTAATCGACAAACATTCATATAAATAATAAACAACATTTAATGGATATTTCAGAGGATTAACTTTTATCAGTGTATCAAATAACAACACATTTAATGTCA
The DNA here is from genome assembly GCA_034698365.1 of Steganacarus magnus. NCBI lineage: Eukaryota > Metazoa > Arthropoda > Arachnida > Sarcoptiformes > Steganacaridae > Steganacarus > Steganacarus magnus. Next base: position 82,992 of record JAQIVF010000004.1, read on the forward strand.
ATGTTTAATAGCATTGGTAAGAACGCAATATTCAAACAAGTTTATCTAAAACTAACTTCTCATTAGGTTTTTTGAGGATCAATTTTAATTACTGGCTATGGAGACACCGAAACAAAAAAGAAGTGTTAGAGTAAACCGATAAAATAATTTAATGATAATTTTTTATAAACCGAAACTAGATTTTTAATGATTAAATTGATTCTAAATGATAATGAAATGAAGTTCTGCACAAGCGATAAATATATTTAGATATTTCTCTTAAAATGTTGTTTTAAGATATTTTATAGCTAATAAGAAAACATTTGATTAATTTGCAAATATTGTTTTTTTTTGTTTATAATTTGAAACAAAAAATAAAATTAACTAAAATAAAAATAAAAACAAATCTTCTCAAACTTGTTTAAAACTTTTTTTTTAAGTACTGCACTGTATAAAGTATTTTACATCAACTATTTAAGTATACATTATTGAAGATTGTGATCAAATACTGCACAGGTATACTATAATTTTAAGGAAATTAATAATTTTGAATAATACTTTCATTTTAATATTTATATCAAAATTAAGAAAAATTTGATTTTTAGGAAATTTACTCTATCATAGATTACAGATTAGTTTAGAAGTGTCAGACTATAATGAAAGTTAAGAAAGTTCACCGGCAATGCTAGATTATAGCTTTTATTTGAATTAAATCAATTCTAAACAAATGGATCGAACATGACTCTAAGTTTACAATCAATCGAAAGGTAATAAGACTATTATCTCCGCGTAATCTAATCGATGAGAGTCTTTTTATTGTGTTTTACTCACAAGAAAATATTTTGTCAATTATCGATCATAGTTGTCGAGAAAGTTTTGATAGTATAAAACCTTGATATAACTATCATAAATATTTAATTTAAACTTAATTGATAATAATTTATAGGCAAACATTGTTGATTCCTATAATAAAACTGAAAGTCATTGAAATACTGTAAGCATAAACCTCTTGCACTCTCGCTTAGAGTCAACTTAACTTGAATAACAAATTTAATAATTTTTAAGGATAAATCCCAAAACCGGAAATAAGTGTGTGTGTGTGTTGTGAATGTGTAAAAGAAATAAACACAGACATAAATAACCTCAAACCAATGAGCCAGTTATTTTGACAAAATCAAGATGAGTTGAAAATTTTCTCTTCAGAAACTACACGACATTTACAAGATAACAAATACAACGTTTTTTGCACAGCAAATCAATTTCAACAATCAATCCTTTGAAAATTTGCTTCAATAATATTATTTGATTGATTACACTCATAATCTAAACATTGCTTCAATAATTTTTGTCAATAAATATATCAATGTTTATATCCAGAGTTTATATAACCATTAAGTGATATTAAATGATAATTTTCGAGCCAATCGTATCAATAACTCTAAAGAATAATATAAGTTAACTCGTAGTGAAAAATATATCTGCAAATTCATAATTATATTTTTGCTTTGATTATTAGTTTATATATATACACACTCAAACAAAGTGTTCATTGATTTTAACCATTGATTAATCATTTAATGTGCTTTTATTGATATAATGATAGAAACGAAAAAAAAACTACTAAGAAATATTGAGTAAAAAAGAGTCGCCCTTTGATGACATTTCTGAATAAATAAGTTTAATTTCCTAAAAACAGCGCTAAAAAACAAACACTCGAATGATTTAGAATTTTTAGAAAATACTTTTACGCATTAAACGTTTTATCTTAATATTACTCCATAAAAAATACATAGCAATAAAAAATCAAAATGATTTAATAAAAAAAACTTTATTTTTTGATTTCATATTCATCTAATCAAAACAATTTTCATCCTTGAGGCAACTTATTTATTTTTTATTTTTTGGTCAAAATTTTTGTCCGATACAAGCAGTTGTTATCTTAGTTTTGTCGAGCGAAGGTGAAAGAACAAGCATACTAAATAAACATTCGCTAAATTAATTAAGATAAATATTGCGCATAAAATAATGCACAAATCATTAAGAAGTTTTCACCTGATATTTATTAACTTAGAGGCAAAAATAATAATTTTCTTGGTGCTGTTTTGCTTTCGGGGTAATGATACACATTATCGCGTGGAAAGAAAAATTATAATATCAAAATAAATAAATTAAAGTGCGCTACAGTGCACTACGATTTGAATGACTAATATCTTGCGGAAATGTGATGGATTTGATTGATCGCTATCTATAGATGGCAGAAAGTTAACCTCTAGACTCGGACCTGGACTCGGACTCGAGTCTTTTGAAGTCCAGGTCCGAGTT
>JAQIVF010000005.1:0-78841 GCA_034698365.1 Steganacarus magnus
TCACAGGAGCTCTTAGGAGCTCATGAACTCTTTCATTAGTAACTCACAGGAGCTCTTAGGAGCTCATGAACTCTTTCATTAGTAACTCACAGGAGCTCTTAGGAGCTCATGAACTCTTTCCTTAGTAACTCTCAGGAACTCTTATGAGCTCATATAAACTCTTTCTTTAGTATCTCACAGGAACTCTTATGAGCTCATATGAACACTTCTTAAGGAGCTCTTTCCTTATGAGCTCACAGGAAATCTTGGAAGCTCATATGAACTTATTTTCAGGAGCTCACAGAAGCTTTCCTAAGGAGCTCATTCCTTAGGAGATCACATCTATTTCCTAAGGAGATCACTCCTTTAAAAACTCAAAACGGGTTTCACTAATTCAAAAAATAGGAACTCTAAAGAAACCCAATTAAACAATTACCAACTTTTTTCTAAATAACATCTTTGTTTAAATTCTTTGTAGTGCTGTCAGGGCCTCGAATTCAGCAATTAGTTCTAAGAAAATTCAAGTTCTTAAGAGGTTAGTCAATTTATAGATGTAGAGTTTATCGATTAACTTTACAAAAAATATTTTCTTTGCAGTAAAACCCATGCACTGGAAAAAGAGCTCTTGGAAGCACGCAAAACAATTGAGTAAGTATTTATAATATCGGTAAGTTTTCTCTAACTAAATACCTTAATAATTTATTACAGGAAACAAACGCATGTTATCAATTCTCTAAGCCATGAAAACTCGCGCCTGCATGACGAGAACCAGGATATCCAAGCCAAGATGAAATCGGTAGACACTTTTACCAAAAATTTGTAAGTATGAACTCCTCTGAGTTCTATTTTTCTAATTTCTATTTTATAGGATTAACAAAGTCACGGATTTCCTGCCTGAGGTCGTGCCACCATTCGGTGAGAAGGAACTGGGTCTACGTTCATCAATTTCAGACCTCTCTCCCTCGAAATAGATGCCATGAAGTCCGCGGAGCTCTGTTTTATACTCGACATGTTTAAAACAATCATAATTATCATTTAATTGATTATTTTTAAAATTTTAATGATTTCGCTTTTTTATACATTTAGTACAAGCACATGCATATAAATTTTTTTTAGAAAATTAGGCCGCTTTTAATTTTACTTTTAAATAAATAATAAGATTAAAAAATTATTTTATTTATTTAACTTAACATGACGAATAGCGTTGGATCTCTCCAGAGCTCTCACTACTTATTCGATACTCAGTTAATTTTAAGTGATTAACCCATCGAAAGAAACTCCTGAGTTCTTCATTTCTGTTGCCGAACTAAATCAACACTACAGTCGCTCCATCTCTTGGGGCTCCTCGACAAGGCGCTACAATATTACAAAAAATAGGAATCATAAAAAACTTGTTTCAGTTTTTAAACTGAACAAATCAAATCAGCATACTTTGTTTCTATTATTTAAGAATTAAATATTTCTAAATCTTGAGTTTGTACTGACATTGACACAACTCATTCTAATGTTATCTCAATCAACACAACTCATTTTAATACCTGTTTAATGCAATCATTACTTCAGTTTCTCTTATTCTATTCATTAATAATTAAAGATATGATTTTTACGTGAAAACAACACATATTGAGTCCAAAAAAAGAAAAATTTGTTTAATTTAAAATTGCGATGAGTTTTAAGACAACTGTAATTTTTGCCAAATTAAAAAAGCTTAAATCCGATGAGATTTAAGCCCAAATCAAGATTTTTGAGAATCTATAAAACTCTGAACCAGAATGTGACTGTAGAATATTTTTTTAAAAATCGAAATTATCGTAAATTATTGTAAAGAGATAACAGCTAATGTCAGAATCAAGTATGTGTCTCATGCTTTTCATTAGAAATTGAAATCGAAATCAAATAAATTAATTAAAGAATATTTAACAATATCTAATATATTCGCTTATTTTAAAATTTTCGAGAATAAAAATCTTGATTTATAACATTAAATTTTTAAAATAGTGAGAAATTAATGAACATTTAATGTTATTATATAGATTTAATAATATTTCTAATTTCTTCGCTATTATGAGTTTAATGCAGTGCAATGTTAATGGTTTTTGTATATATTGCAAAATTAAAATAATATATATTAAAGAAATAAAAAAATAAAAAAAAAATAACGAACAGTATTAACAGACAACGAATATCGCAATAATTTAAAGAAGGCTTAATAATTATCATATTATGATTAATTTACATACTATACAACTAAAGCGTAGTTATGTTAAATTATAGTGATTAAAATGCGCATAATTCACATCGAGTCGTGAGCGCATTATCATTCAACTATTCGTTTTAATCATTAATTGTCAACAGTTATCAACGAGATGTGAATTTTCAGAGTTGTTTTCATTCTATCATATGTGAAATGATATGTGTGACACTTTGTTTCAGGATATAGATTTAGGTTAAATATAATTATTTCGATTAATTTAGATAAATTTAAAAACTTTAATACAATAACTTTATATGCGAGGAAATAAAAGTTTTATGTTAATTAGAGTATATTATGCTGTAATTGGTATCCTTATTGTGTTACTCGTTAGGCTATAGGTTAAGCTAAATCCTAGACCATCGAACAATTTAGTGGCTAATTGTTAGCGTTCAACAAAATCGAATGCATTGTTAATCGAAACGTGAATCGCTTTTAAGCTCGTTAAGGATTTACCACTAAATTATTTCCCAACTAAGAGTATTATTTCACAGAGTATTGCAACCTATCTATTATAGAGTCTAATAAAACTTTTTTATGAGAACTAAAATATTGCTTCAGCAAGTTTTACCATAGTTTTTTTTAATAAACGATGCGAGAATCTGTGTGGCCTTCAATCGATGATTTATATATTAATACTATGATTACTTATACAGTTGTCACTCACAAAAATGCGTTCTAAGAAATTCATATTTTTAACTATGACTACAAACTCTTAGTTACTTAGACAGCATTTTTACAAAACATGACGAAATGAAGTGAAAAAAAGCTGTATAATTTATTAATACATCACTGTTTTCATGCTAATTGTTTACAACACATATTACATAAATGTTATGTGTGTTTGGATCGCAACTATAATGTATTTCTTAAGCCGAGAATTCAAGTAATTACAAGTTTAACAGAAAAAAACAATTTAACAGTTGGTTAAACAAAGTTTAGTAGAACACGATTTTTGGTGAATGGTTCACGTTTTGGTTGGTTTACTCGTTAGTTCTGTTAGTTATGTAAGTTCTGTACTCCAGTTAACATTTGCAACGTTAGCGCTAACCAGTGAACTATAGCTTACAACACAACATAGCACACAACACATACACACACAGACAGTGAGCACACACAGCACACACAGCACACACTCGCCACAACTGAGAGCAGTGGCACAACTCTATCGCGTATACCTCGTTATACAACACTTCTCACCGCACTATTATTGCTTAGCACTCAAAAATGGCGTCATAACTCTAATATCTCGATCGAAAGTATGAAATTGATTTCGGTTTTGATATTAACCGAATTAAACTATCTTTTATTTTTTGCAGTTAAATATAGTAGCGATTGTTTAATATTTAGTGTAAGAGTAAAAAATAATGTTTGAGTAAAAAGGATTGTTGACAACAATGAAGCAAAGTTCGATATTAAAATGGGCCCAAAATGGCAATAAAAGTAACCACAATTCAGTTAAAGTTTCATCTAAAAGCAGTTGGATTCACCCGCCAGACGCTCTCCAAAGGGGACATGTGGCCTATTTGGTCAAAGTATGTCTACTCATTAAACTACTCATTTATATGACGTATATTTTCATTAATGGTAATATACTTTAGTTTCTCGGATACACTGATGTGGAACAACCAAAAGGTATAGATGTGGTTAAAGAAGGCATTCGTAAATTGAAATTCAATCAGCACTTAAAACGCGCTGAAGGAGCAAAAACCCCGAAAGTGGAGCTAACGATATCGATCGATGGCGTTGCCATTCAAGACCCGAAAACCAAGAAAAATTGTCATCAGTATCCGTTGCATCGAATTTCGTACTGCGCTGACGATAAAACCGATAAAAAGTTCTTTAGTTTTATTGCTAAAGAGAGCGACACTGAAAAGCATTGTTGCTTTGTTTTTGTTAGCGATAAATTGGCCGAAGAAATAACATTAACGATCGGTCAAGCGTTTGATTTGGCTTATAAAAAATTCCTCGAATCTTCGGGTAGAGATTTGGAAATGAAGCGGCAATTAATGATACTTCAAAAGCGTGTTCGCGAACTCGAGCAAGAAAACTGTGACTTGAAAGCAAAATTAAGCGATTATGGTGACAGTAATGCCAGCAATGGTAGCAATGGTAGTGCGAAGTTTGTTGCAGACAAGTGGCAAACGGAGAAGTCTAGTAAAGCGAGCGTTTCTGACCAAACAGTATTAAATGGCAGTTCAAGCCATAAGCAAGCATTGCATGCAGTGAATGCAACACATACTTCACACACATCTACTTTACCGCCTCTACAGCCACCGCCCAGTGCTTTGCCGAGAACTCTTAATCGTAGCTTTTCGGCGAATCAATCAATTAATCTTTTAGATATTGATATAATGCAAACTCAACCGTCTGTTGGACGTAAATTAGAGAATCTTAAGTACGATGACGAGAATGATTTTAATCCACGAGCAAACGATTCCAATACACTTAATGCTTCAGAGGTTAAAATCGATAAAAATGGCGAAAATAATTACTTAACTGAAAATTCAACAAAAGATTTATTCGGTTGCGAACCATTTGCTAATAATTCAAAAGATCCATTTGGAATGGGACTGTTCGGTCAGCAAGAGTTGGAATCAGCAATTGGCGCCATCGATAAAAAACTCGCTGAAATGAGAGTAAGTTAATAATCAATCATAATATATATACCGGTATATTAATTTTTTTATTAATTTAATAAATATTTTGATATTGAATTAAAGGATGGATTCAGTCGTGGGCTTTCATTCGGTAACGACGAATTTTCTTTAGAATGTATGGATCCATTAAATCAGAAAATACAAAAGTGATTAAACTTTAATTAATTAATTAATTTTTTTAATGACATTGTAAATAAAAATATACTTTTTATATAATATATAAATTTTATTTTTTAATATATTTTCTTGTTTTAATTAAATTAGAAGTTTTTTGTATACATTATGTAATCATTTGTTTTTTTAAGTTTTAGAGAAAATGTATAAATTATTAAATATGAATTGATGTACATATTAACATAAGATCAATATAAACTTACTGTTATTTCTAAATTAACATATACTATATATTAATTTTTTCAAAAAAAATTTACTTTTAATAAAATGGTCACAAGTAAAGAACGGAATTTTACATATAAAATTATTATAGCGGTTAATGATTATTACTGTATAATGGCGTTAAAATTTTTGTGTGAGTATATCACTATAAAGCGATTTTTAATATTTTAAATTCAATATTCGATGAATAAAAATAATAAATTTTTCTAACGTTAAATATTTTTAAACTAAAAATTTTTTGATACCCTTTTACTTAATTATCAAAGCCTAAAAAATTATCGATTAATTTCTATCAGTTTTACGGTAAGTACACTTTTTAATTTTTTTAATCCTTAAATCGAAAAAATAAGAATTATTTCTTAGCATTTAGCGTATTTCATAATATCCTTGTTATAATTAATAAATTTAAATAAATATTTCGACTTATTTAGTCAATTTAATATAAAATATTTTGTTCAAGAAAATTAAATTTTTCTTATTGTTCATTCTGTTTAATTTGTGGTTCGGTGTGTAACTGTGATTTGTTCGGTTTTCATATATTACAGAGCTATCAATTTTTTTAATGTGGATAATATTTTTTGAATTAACTTAATGCGCTAATAATTAACTATTTATAGTGAGTGTAACTTGTATTTGTTAGTAAGAGCTGTTACAGTAACTGTGGTGATAAAAATGCTTGTTTCGGGAGGACAATGCACCGAATATGTCTGCCTGTATTTTGTCTGCTGTCCTGTGCAGTAAAACGCGAAAAACTGAAAAATAAAATTATAAATATTTATATTGTTCACGAGAAAAACCAATTTATATTAATCTGCTTTTCTAAAACTTAACAAAAATCTAATAAAGACATTATAGTAATGATGTAATTAACCGGAGATTAGGCTAAAGAATAAAAAGCCAAAATAGAAATTGAATTGAAACAACTGGTTGCGAACTCTACGCGTGATTGGATGTAAACATAACATCTCTATAGTGAACTGTAATGTACCCCATATTTCTAAGAAAAGTTGCATTTAATAAAACAAGTATTTTTTTCTAAAGTTTAAAGTTTTTCGTAAACAATAACAAGATATCTATGCGTGAACTTAGCGCTTATCAATCGAAATATTTGTGATTTATTGATACGGTGGACATATTCTAATGATTTATTAGTGGACATATTATCACTGCATTATCTGTATGTGCGAACAAAAACGATTTGATAGAAAATTACAGTTTTCGTGCAAAACTAGTTTTCGGGTAAGAATTGATTAGTGTTTATATACTGCTTTGATTGCATTATAGTTAATACATTGTACGTTAAATGTATTGCTTTTATTGTGCCTAAACTATTATTGATTAGTATTTTGCGAAATATTGTCTCGTTTTTAGCTTTAATTACACATTAATTAAGAAAATTCAGTTAAATTGTTGGTCTTAATACGAAATTTGTATTAAGAGTTTGTATCTAATAGTAAATGTCTGAAGTATAGTGTGATTGCAATACAACTATACTGTACTCTCAAACTGTATACTGTTTTCTTCAATTAATATGATGCGAATTCATCCGATTCGACGTTCATTTTCGCTTGACTTCATCGTCGATGATTCCGACACTCAATTCTTGCATGCAGAAGATAATAGTCCCAACCATCAATTAACCAAATCGGTAGGAATTAGTATTTGAAGTATTAATAAGTATATATATCTATATATATTCATATATTATAAATTTTATATTATTCTCATTATTATTGTGGATTATATTCAAAATCACATAAGCATTGATTGCCATCATATGAATGATAGTTGTATTTTTTGAAACAATCACTAAAAGTTTTCTAATTATATATATATATATATATGTCATATCTTTATTATCATTTTTATTACATTTTTAACATATCTTATGTTACTATATATTTTTTATTAAAATTTAATTTCATTCAACTGAATTTGTCTCTTAATTATTTATTATTTTCATAAATTGCTGTTTATCAGAGTACTTTTATTTATAATTTTTAACTTAAGGGTAATATTTTTCTAAAAAACTTATGCGAAAAATATTCTAATCTTAAAATTTTAACAAAATCTTAACTCGTTCTTAATTTTCTTAAAATTTAAACTACAGTAAAGGCTATTTTGCAACGTGAATGGAAAAGATTTTATACAGAAAAACTTTAATTGTATGTTGAATTTGAAAATGTGTTGTTGAATTTTTGTTTATTTGGAAACAATGCAAATATGTTGATAAATATGTCTTATAGCGAATGATGTGCACAAATGATATCTTATTAGTCAATATTTGCTTTAGATTTATATATTTATTTTTAGAATTCTTCGGGTCTGTCATCGTCAGAGACTGATACTCCAGTAAACATGACCACCACAGCTGTACATTGGAATGTGGATGATATCGATGATGCACTCGCTGCTGACTTCGATGGAAGTCTCTCTGGTTTGGGAATGGAATTGGGGACCAATTCTTTTAATATGAGGTATACATTCAATCAAATTTCCCTTATTTTCTGAGAGATAAATAGAGAGTTTGAGATAAATTAAACTTGAAAATTTGGGTGCGGTTTTATTTATTGATGATTCTCGTATGTGATGTAAATTGTGTTCATCAAAACTCACTATTTTACTATTTTTTAGTGGTTTCAATGTTTAATTCGCATGCACTGTATAAATAATACGAAATTTCTATTATTTCTATTAATGTATAATAAATTAACTCATACATATAACTTTGGTTACAGTGAGGCATTAATGGCTTTGCCGAGTTTGCCAACTCTAAAACACGAACATAGCCATCATTCAATTAATATACATAGTCATCATCATAATCATCATCATTCTGGACATTCAATTCACGGCCATCATAGTTCACGACACACGCATTCAGAAAATTCCTCACTAATAGACAGAAAAGAGGATTCAAGTCCATTACTTCATACAAATTCAGATGACATCAATAGACCAGTCGCTATTGTTCACGGAAAGAAAAACCGATTAACATATGGCAACGAAGACGAAATTGTTCCAACAGCTATTAAAAGATTTTGTTTAAATAATGAGAGAGAAACTAACATAAATCATGAGCATAATAAGTTTTTATTATCCAATAATTCGTTTCTTGCGTCTGAAGATGAGTGTACCGACGAGTGCGCTAATGATATTCGTTGTCAACACCGACACAGTTCATCAGTTCCAGATTTGCGCGCAACACCAACACTAAATACGGGTCAATCTCACTCTACAGCATCATCTCCATCGTCCTCATCAACTCCCACTCCGACCACATCTTCAGTTTTGTCACAAATTTTGGCCACACAACAATCTCTATCTTCTCCCGCGTCATCACCCAATCATGAAGTGCCAAAAAATAAGATTTCCAGTAAATTTCAGTACGTTTTCGGAGCGGCCACATCTATGGCAGTCAAAGTACATGAAGAGACTATGACTTATTTGAACCAAGGTTTGCTATTTTTCAATGCAAGTAAAATTATTTATTACAAATTGCAAATTTAACATTAGGGCAATCGTACGAAATCAAATTGAAAAAAACTGGTGATCTCTCCGAAATGAGAGGGAAAATGCTTAAAACTATATTACGGGTTGGTTTTCAGGAAAGGAGATTGCAATATATGGAAAAAGAATTGATATATCAATGGAAACAACAGAGACCATCCGAGAGAATTCTTGAAATTGATATTCCTCTTTCTTACGGCGTTCACGATATATTTAATGATCCTAAAGACGTTAACAAATGCGAACTTTTTTGGGATCCAACAAAAGATACGGGTGTTTTTGTTAGGGTATGTAATGATTTCTTTTCCAATTAAAACATTATCGTTAATTAATATTAAAAAATTTCAATTTTAGGTGAATTGCATAAGTACTGAATTTACACCTAAAAAGCATGGCGGAGAGAAAGGCGTTCCTTTTCGTATAGTAATTGAAACATATCCACATAACGGTAACACTCCATCCTCGTGTCTTCACGCGGCGTCGTGTCAGGTCAAAGTATTTAAACCTAAAGGCGCCGATAGAAAACATAAAACAGACAGAGAAAAAATGAGCAAAAAACCGCAAACAGAACAGGAAAAGTTTCAATCTTCATATGATTGCACTGTGTTTATCGACTGTCCATTAGACTCTTTATTTTCATTTAGTAACAGTAATGTTACTCTTTTACCACAATCAACGTCATCGTCTACTATCACAACTATTACAACAACCAATTCAAATAAAGTTGAAACAAAACACAGTGTATTGTTGTCACAAGAGCGGCCATCAACACCCAAGACATTATCATCACCGATACCTGATAAAGAGGCAATCAGTGACTTAGCAAATAATTCAATCACAGCATTACCATCTTCTATGATTATTAAATCAATATCTTGCGACTCGGATGCGAATGAGACCAATAAATGGCTGAAAAGCAACCGATTTGGCAATTATTGTCAAGTATTTTCCAATTATTCGGGCGCTGATATACTACGGTTAACACGAGAAGATCATATACAGATCTGTGGTCTCACTGATGGCATTCGATTATTTAATGCGCTTAACGCTCGCAGTATTCGACCGCGACTTACTATTTACGTTTGCTTACATTCGGACGAAGTTTTTAGAGCTGTTTATTTAGAAAATTTAACGGTCAATGAGCTATTAATAAAATTGAGTGTTGTTCTATTGGGATCAAATCGTTTTAATTTTCAACGCGTATGCATTTACGGTCCATCAGGTATTCGTGTATTAGTAACTGATGATGTTGTGCGCAATATGTGTGAAGAATCTCTATATATGGTAGAGATCACTAAAGGTTAGTTTCTATTTCAAAATTCAACGCAATTATCAGTAAATTCAAATTATAGATATAAATATGTAATAATTATATAATAATTCATTGTATTGTTTTGTATTTCCTCTTTTAGATAACGTTGGCGATGCGATACAAGCACTTCTCAAACCGTACAGCAATTAATGCACGCATTTTTTGATTTACTTTATTATCTATATTTTATGTATTATATCTTTATTAGTATCATAAACAATTCTTTTTTCGATTAGTATTATAGTATTATATTTGGTATTATCGTTTTATAATAAATTTTATTTAAATATGTGAAAACTAATCACAATTATTTAACGAATAGTAAAAATTTTCGCAAAAAAGTGTTTGTGTTTGGCACTTATTTCACTAATCATACACTTTAATGAAGCTTATTCTGTAAGAATACAGGTTCCAAGAGTTTTTTTAATTCATTCTTTCTTGAAAACGTTAGGTGTAAGCTTTAGTTGCGGCACCGAAGAGGAGAAGAAGACGAACAAGATGTTGAAAAAGTCAATTTTAGAACAGTTTAATTATTGTTATTTAACAAATTAATAATTATATAATATTATTAAAATGAAATCTTGAAATATAAAATTGTTTTAATAATTTAGTATAACATTGTTATCAGGGGTGAGATTTTTTGATTTTCTCAAATTTCACTATAACCAACATAAATAGTGAAAATTTATTATAACCACAAAATTTATAAAATATTTATTGAAACCATTTTTATTTGATAGTAGAGAACATTAATAAAAGTTAGACTCGACTTTGGAAGTTCAAGCTCAGCAGAATCGAGCATATTCTTATCATTAATTATAATGAATTTTATCATTTTTTAAAATTTTTCTTATGGTTAGAAATTGATGAGCTGTGCATATAAGTAATAGACTAATACAAAAAAACCGGACTTTTGGTAAATATAAATTAGGAAATTTGTTGGTTATTTGGAACTAGAATTAAGATTTTATCGGTTAGAATAAACATGATTTGCGTTAACAATTATTATATTTGTTACGATCCCGCAGTGACAGTATCGTTAAAGATGAGGTATCGTATCTCTAATATCAAAATCGCTCAACTAATTAAACTAACTATAACTTTATTAAACGCACTAAATATTAATACAATTGATTGTGAATAAGCGCTCAAGTTGTGACCCTTAGTAAGCGGAAATTCTGAGGTCGTGACATATTTTATAATAAATGTTTTCCAATGTTGCTTATTCATAAAAGAGGGGCAGCAGAGTAGACTTCCTAACCGAACTGCAGCCTAAAGATTTTAGAAAATTTGAAGTCTTGAATAGATTATTTGATAATTTAATTATTGTAAATAAATTACTAAAATAATTTTTTAAAAATTACCCAAAAAAATATTTTTAAACAAAGATTAAAATTGATTAGTATTTTTAGCCATTTGTTTTCTTTGAAAGTAAAAATTGGTTGAATAAGCATTGTATTAAAGAATATAAGATTTAACCGAATATCCGGCTATTGTATTGAAGATCTAGTCTAACATACCATTCACTGTACGCATGTGTAGAACGCGTTTGTTTATGCCTCAAACGTATAGAAAATGTTTTACAAACGTATATACATTTTTGTATGGTTTGCATAAAAATATTGAAACGAACGTTATATACATATATACGTCTTATTTTCGTTGCAGTGTTTTGATTGCAAACAATAGTAAACAAAATACAAATTACAGAATACATAATACATCTACAAATATCAATTTGAATACTAGTATCTATATTTGATTTGACATTATAATCGAAATGTTTGGTTCGACAAACAACAAAACATTATTTGGTCAAACAAACACTTCGAGCGCTTTCGCGCAACCAAATAATGGTAACATTTAATAAATAATATAATCTATAAATTTGTATTTTTATATGTATGATATGGTGTTATAGAGATTGTAATAATATATATAATTATATTTATTAGTAGGATTCGGTGTGGGATCGACGACCACAAGCACACCATTTGGTGGTCAACAGCAATCAATGTTTGGCGCAACGAACGCGTTGAACACATTTGGTTCGACGGCCAGCGGTTCCACACTGTTTGGCGCAACGCAACCGTCAGTATCGTTGTTCGGAACAAATGCCACAAACAGTACGGCAAACACTGGTTTTGGCACAAACGCAAACACCAACGCTTTTGGTACCAATTCTTCGTTATTTGGTGCTCAACAGCAAAACACCTCATTGTTTGGTGGCTCGCGTTTTGGATCAAATACTATATCTTCGCCATTTAGCAGCTCTTCGTTGACATCACCGATGACTACATCGACTGGTACTACAATCAAATTCAATGCCACAGCAGGTACTGACACAATGATGAAGAACGGAGTTTCGCAGAGCATTAATACCAGACATCAATGTATAACTTGTATGCGTGAATATGAAATGAAATCATTAGAAGAACTTCGACTCGAAGACTATCAGGCAAATAGAAAGGGTCCGCAAACAACAAACCTGTTTGGATCGAGTGCTGTCAGTGGAAGTAATCTGTTTGGTACCACAGCTTCGCCGCAAAACACGTTCGCCTCCACATCAAACACTGGACTTTTTGGTCAAAATAAGCCATCTTTCGGAACGTTAGCGCCAACCACTACTACTAATTCAGGATTGTTTGGTCCATTTAATAATAAATCAATGTTTGGCACAGCAAACACATTTCCAAGCGTTCAAACGCAATCACAACCACAATCAATATTCGGCAATCCTTCGGCAACGAACACATCCCTAAGTCAGCCATCATTCTTTTCGTCTGGAGTTTCGAACACAACAGCTTCTGTTAAGCCTTTATTTGGAACAACCACTCAAACTCAGCCACTATTTGGAAATCCAAATGTTCAAAATACGAAACCGTTATTTGGTAATCCAACGAGTACTGCACAAGCTTTTGGAACGACTTCAAGCAATTTATTTAATACTGGAAATACTGGAACCATTTTTAGTTCTCAACCATCGCTTTTTAATACTGGATCAACTGCGGCAACAAATACATTATCGAAACCATTGTTTACGTTTTCGAGCCAACCATCTATGACTCTAAATCCAACATTAGGTACGAGCGGTGGAACAACAGGTTCGCTGTTTGGCAATAATCTTGGAAATTCGTTTGGCAATTCTGGTTCATTGTTTCCAAATACTTCAAGTAATTTTAATTTTAATCCGACGCAAACTTTTCAAGCAAATAATTTTCAATCACCGGTTGGTTTCGCATCAACTCCAGCACAGATATCCAGTCCTGATCTTCTTGTGACTCGCTTTCAAACGTTCCCTTATGGTGATTCACCGCATTTGCAAATTGATGTCAGCATCTCATCGAATTCAAAAGTAAAAACTAAATTTACCACTGATCCAAGAACTTTAAATCAATACAAAATTAGCGCAAAATCTTTCGATAATAAACCTAAACGAATAGCAAACAATACTGGTTCAGCAAATACAATGTTATTCGATGGACTCGATGACAATTTTGATGAATATAAGACAGCCAAAGATATATTCGTTCCGCGAAGAAATATCAAAAAATTAGTTCTTAAATCTAAGAACGTTTCGCAATCTAGTAGTTTTGATTCACTTTTATCAGTCAATTCTTCGCAATTGAATGAAAAAAATAATATGTTCGATGAGTCACCGTTGATTAATACTACAACGCAAGATATTTTTAGTGATAACAATCGTAGAGTTTCCAAAGAAAATTTAGTTTCTAAAGAAAGACTCACTGTTAGTTTTCAAGAAAAGGATTCAATATTATCTTCTGGTAATAGTGAATCATCCGAACAACAAAATGCTTCACTTGATTGTTTGCCTGCTGTGCCAAAGTGTGGCGTCATCTTAACACGAAGTGATTATTACACTATTCCAACAGTTGAAGAATTAGATTTAATTTATGACACAACGAGCGATGTTTGTATTGTGGATAGTTTTACTGTCGGTCGACACAACTATGGTTCGATTTACTGGGAAGGAGCCATCGATGTTAAAGGCATTAATTTGGATGAAATCGTACATATTAGACGTAAAGAAGTAATTGTATACCCGGACGATGACGCGAAGCCTGATAATGGCGAGGCATTGAACAGAGCCGCGCAAATCACTTTACATCAAGTTTGGCCTATCGATAAAACAACTCATGAAATCATTAAAGATATCGATAGATTGCGATCAATGAAATACGCTGAAAAGATCGAAAGTGCAACCATAAAATTAGGTGCAACTTTCAAAGAGTATCGTCCAGAAACTGGTTCCTGGGTTTTTACTGTTAAACATTTTAGTAAATATGGATTATTGGATGATGACGACGATGACGATGAAGTTGGTGGTCAACAAATCAATCAAACAGTTAATCAGGCACAGCATAAGCAAATCATTGCAACCAAAGACATTTCTAAACCATTGCATTCTCTATCCTCCAAAGAAAATATGGAAACTTCTGATTTTAATCAATTTTCTTTTGCACCAAATTTGAAAGGCGATGATTTGTACAATAAATCCACTCACTTTAAAGATAACACGCTTTCATTCTTACACGTCAATGAAACTGAAGTTTACGACGAGATCGATAAACAATCGATTGAAAACGACAATTTTATAAACACATCGGAAGGCGACGTTGAATTGGATCAAATGAGGAATGTTTTATTTGACGATTATGATGATATGGCAACCAGTTTTAAGAAGACTAAAAAATCTAATTTAATTAAAATTAGTGATAAAATTAAAAGTCCGCAAACGAATTATTTCTCACCAGTTATTAAAATTGATAGTAAGCCCACGTTATCGATTAAAATGCGATCACTAGACTTTAAACCGGACACATTTGCTGCTGTTAATAAGATAACGTGCGATATTAGTTCAATTTGCGTGTCGGCGTCGCCCAAGATTTCATTTTTCAATGCTTCTTCGCGATTCACTTTGATTAAAGATAACACTATTTTAATATGCGATTTAAGTTTAATCAACTTTGATGATAATAAAGCCGAAAAGTTCAATGAACAGTTGAAAAATAATTCAAATTTTATAACACCGACTAATAAAAGTGAAGTTGGTTTGCCTTTTATCGAGACTAAGGAATATTCGCGAAACACGCGCGCAAATTTGGAAATTCAACAGTTGATTGAAGCGCTTTATGGTAATTTGAATTGCAGTTCTCCTTACGCTCATCACAAAGAAAGGATTGCACGAATTCAATTCTGGCTCTACTCTTATAATAAAAAGCTTACTATTCCATCAGAAACATTTGCCAGAATTATCCACTTTTTATCCACTAATGAATTAGAGGCAGCCGTCAATGAAGCGCTAGATGCTAAAAGTGCTCGTTTGGCCTCTTTATTGTCGTGCGGAAGTAACGTCAACAAAGATTTAATGGTCGCTCAGTTGGATTCGTGGAAAAGTTGCAAAGCAGATAAATTTATTGACACTCAAATTCTTAAAATATATATACTACTGTCTGGTCAAATAAAATGGTGTACAAGTGATGGCACAGAAATCAATGCTATTAATGAGCTTAAATGGACACAACAATTGTCATTAATTTTATTATATATGAATCCGTCTGAAGTTTCCAATGAAGAATTAGGCGTGGATTTATTAAAAACATCGATATCACAAATTACTGACGCACCAGAAGATGTTGAGTACCACTTGCTATCGCGACACACGCCATGGGTTGCAATGTCTTCGTCTAGTAATCTATTGGACTCTTGGTTTCTTCACGAATCACTTAAATGTTATCACGTTATAATGGACGACAAATATGAATTGAGTTCGATTAGTGATGCTGTTCACTGTTCAATAGCATCGCAATTAACAGACATTCGGTGGGCGTGTTTTGTTGCGCTTCACATCAAATATGATTTCATCAGAGATACGATCATTAGGGAAATTATTGGACGAAATATAGATGTTTTGGAGAGAAATGATAAATTGGTTCAATGGTTAAAAGAGAATTTATTATTGCCAGAATCATATATTTTCGAAGCAAAAGCAATTAAAGCAAAATCGTGCTTTGATTACAAAAACTTAGCGCTAAATTTCATTGAATGTAACGAATGGGCTGAAGCTCATGAAGTATTAATGGAACATGTTTTTCCTGATATGGTTATTAACGAAGAACACGACACTATAATGGAATTAATATCTCGAATTAAACCACATTCAAATAACATTCCTAATTGGTATTCATGTGGAGCTCATATTTACGAGACATACCTTCAATGTCTTCAGAGCTCTAGTATTGAGCTAATTAAGTCATTTAATATTCATCAATTAAAATGCAACACTAAAAAGCACATCCTATGTCAAAGTGAAATGACAAGAAAAGCAAATATAATTTATTCAGAACTTTACGGAGAATTTGCGTACAACACACCAATACCTGATGATTACGCGTTACTTGAATTGAAAACTAACGCTAAGAAAATGGTTAAAATGTTGTGTTGAATTTGAATGACAAGACTGTTATTAAAGATACAATTGATTATATTCGTTCAAACAGAACAATTAAAGTCATAAGTATTAATCTAAATCTCATTATAATAAGCTTAATTGTTATTATTATTATTATTGGCTGTGAAGTGAAAATAAATTGAACTTTTTTAATATTAATTCAAACGATTACAAAAATACAAATTTATAATTAATTACAATTAACAAGTAAAGCATGTTTTAAAATTTGTATGTTTATTACATATTAATAAATAAACTTTTCATTGAAGTATAAAATTAAAAATTTTTATATGCATAATAATCTTTTGTTTTTTGAGCTATATTTATGAAATGGTTTTCGTGAATTGACGAACGGTCCCGAAGCTGTGAAATACCTTCGCATAGCTTCGCGAATATGATTAGGAGTAATGCAATAAGAATGTGCGCATTCAAGCGATGTGTGCGCTTCTCTTTTGCGTTTCTTATTTTTTTGAGAGTCAAGTTGCGAATTGAGTAAAACATTTTTAGATTTCGATTGCGGAGATAAAAAGAAATTAGCGGTTTGGTTAATATTAAATTCTTCATTATTATCAGTAGTTTGTTTAGGTTCGCATTGATTTATAGGGAAGTCATCATTTGTCACTTTATTTGGCAAAAGTGAGGTTAAAGGATCACAAACATCTCGTTCGTTGTCTTGCTTAACGAGAAGCGAGAGATCAACAATTTGTGCCACTGTTTCGTACGCTAAATATTGTAAAACTTCTAAAGCAAAATTGTTTGGTTTGAGTTCAATTTGTGTGTCTCTCAGCAACCAATCTCTAAATTTGGTTGGTCTCGCTTTGTTAGCGAAACTCACTTGTCGTGCCTCGCAATACTTTGAATACTGGCTTTGACTCATACTCGACGCTATTTTATCATTTCTAACGTTTCGCTCGTATTTCACATTATCGATCAAGTTTTCATCAAAAACCACTAAAAGCGAACCCGTTTCGTCTATTGAACTCAAAAAATCGTAACATATTTTAACTCGTTTTGTTTGATGCGTTTTAGTGGATCGGTCCTCAACCGGACAGTTCAGGACATCCGTACCATTGATAGCTGCCTCAATCACGTCCTCCTCATCGAAACCGTTACTCTTAATCGCACACCTCATATCTTTAACCGATAAATTCTTTACTAAACGCGATAACTTTAGTTTATCGGAACGCATCAGAAATAAGATATGTTCGATTCCAATCAAACGAGAACTTCTTGTTTGCGCCACTTCTGACGCCTGCCATAGCAACGAACTCATCTGTTGGTGAACTATTTCCTCTATAAGTTGCGCAGATTCGAACAGTGGTTTGTGGTAATCACCCAATCCGTACATCATTTGTTGAATTTCTTGAGTATAACTTCCGCGCGAGGAATTCGAGCTCCACTTCGAACCGATCGGTGATGAAAGTAATGCGTCCAGAGTTGGGTTGTTTAGAGTCATTTCCCAAATTTTGGATTCACACACAAAAATTAATATATTACTTATGTATTAATATGATGGAGAAAAACCTATAAATGATAAGATTGTCGATTGTAGTATAATAACAATAGTAATGTAAACAATAGGAAGAGAGTGTGCGAGTAAATCATGATTTATGAATGAAATATTGATAATCGCTTATAAGTTATAATACTATACGTACTATTATTAGTACAGCATTCATAATAATCGCATCAAAAGTTCAGTTTACGCGTACATTACTCATCAATTACGTCATAGATTTGATTTATGAATAATAAAAGCAAAATCTTAACTTTAAGTGCAGACGAATAGGTATTAGTTTTATGATTGCATCGATAAGTGTTTATTACTTACTATTTCATAAATATATTTGCACTTTTATTTAACTCAAATATTAATTCACTTTTTTATATAAAGCAATCATTTTTGTGTTTAACGCGTTTTGTTATTTGTTTTTGAAAAAAGTTTTAAATTAATGTTTAACGTTTGAGAAATATATGATCGTTACGCTACACTATTGATGATGTCATTCAAGTCACTGAAGCCAATGGTAGTGTTTGTTTTGGGTGGTCCTGGCGCTGGAAAAGGCACTCAATGCGAGCTCATATGTAAGGTATGATTAATATAACTCGCTTTTATTGTCACTTTTAATGTACTCCACACTCATCATTATTAGACTTTCGGTTACATTCACTTATCTGCCGGCGATTTACTGCGAGCGGAAAGGAATACTTCTGGTTCTGAATTGGGAGAACTCATTGAAAATCACATTCGAAATGGTACTATAGTTCCGGTAGAGATAACGTGCAATCTTATAGAGAAAGCGATGCTTTCCTACATATCTAAGGCTAGCGGTAGTGGTAGCGGTGATCCCACCTCCAGTGCGCCCAACTTTCTAATCGATGGCTTTCCTCGCAATCAAAATAATCTCGAGGGCTGGCAGAAGCATATGGATCACAAAACGCAACTTAAATTTGTGCTATTCTTCGATTGTCCGCGAGAAGTATGCATCGAACGATGTCTTCGACGCGGACAACAAGGAAGTGGACGAAGCGATGATAACTTAGAGAGCATGAATAAAAGATTAGACACTTATAGTAACGATACGATGCCTATTATTGCATATTACGACCAATTAAATCTGGTGAGGAAAATAGACGCATCGAAGTCACCACAACTAGTGTTTGATAGTATTAAGCATTTGTTTTTATAAACATGTTTTTATTTTTACTGTTACGCTATGATGTATTCCAGAATCAAAAATTATTTATATTAAAAGAAATCAATGATTAAAAATTTTTAATTCTATTGTTTTATAATTAATTAAAATTTTTTATTATATTCAAACATTCAAATACTTATTGCCCAAAACACTATAAAACACAACAATTCGTATATTTATTAGATATCGAACTAAACTGCATACCTTTTAAAATACTCATATCCAGAGTCGCGGTCTTAACAGATAAATAAGTTAATATTAGGATTCAAACAACTAATTGCACTTATATTAAGATTGTTAATAAAATATCACTTTTAAATATACCGGAAAATCAAAATTATAATTAACCCATTTATATTAAGAATATCAATAAAAAATTATGTTATTTTATTCGGTTATAGTTTTTAGTTAGTTGTTCTGTCGTGAACTACTTTATGGTACTTATAAGTTATAAGTATTTTTATGTACTCAAAGTCAAAGAATTCCAATTAAATTTACGTGAAAATATAATTATAACGTTAAAATACTCAATACGGGAACAGTAAGATTCTAACTGCCCATATAATATTAAGCGCAATAAAATTCTGAAAATATTTACTTCCCATTAACAATTTAACTAACTTTTATTTAAAAACAATTCACGACACATTCATAGAGAGCTCACTTTCATAAGTATTGTTAGGATTATGTCAAAAGTGTTTTAATAATTGTTACTTTATCGCATTGTTACTCATAATTTAGTTATTTTATAGCGTGATAACTAATCAGACTATTAAGTTGTCTCATGTATGTTACAAAGAATTAAGATATTGCTTGTAAGTGGCAGACTTCTTGGACTTAAGAGGGCTGCGGACACACAGACGGACGGACGGACAGTGTCAAATCCATAAGCTCTACTTTTCTAAGAAAGTGAGCTAAAAATTATAGCTAATACCACACTTAGGTTTATTAAGATTTTTAAAATTAATTAATTCAACTAATGTTTAAGTATGAAATTACATTACACCTAAATGTGTTTGAAACGGCAATCGTGCTCAATGACTAGTTTTATCAGTTTATTAATGTAAAAAAGAATTAATTTATATAATCGGTATGTATGAAGTGAAAAGATTAATTAATCTATAGTGAAAAAGGCAAGATAACTAGTGTTGAACACAGTGTAACGATAACTCATTGTAGGCCTTACGTAATCTTATAATTAAGATGATAATAAGCTCGATTTTGCTGAACTTTTAGCTGATTTTACTGAGCCTAAGCACACTAATACTTAAGCTTGCAGCTTAATAAGTTTGTAGAATTAAGCTTATTTTTAAAGAATGAGCTTTGATTTTATTTAAAATATACTTTGTTGAAAAACTAACAAAAGTCGGAATATTAAAAATTTATTAATAATGCACATCTCTTGTTAAATATACAGTATTAAGATGAAGTTGATAACAATATAAGATTTTCATCACAATACGACAACGAAATTCTATAAAATATAATTTTTTTGATATCTAGATTTTATAAATAAAAAATTTAATGATTATTAAATTTACGAAAAAAAAAGTATTTTTCAGAATATTAATAGTTAAAATTTTCCTTGTTATCACGTGATTAAGTAACTCACTAGACTGAGCTTTTTGAAAGTTTTAAGCCGAGATTAAATTTAAAAAATTCTTTTGTTAAGCTTAGCTTGGGCTTGGTCTAAGTATATTTAACTTAGCGATTTTTGAGCTTATTCTCATGTTTGGTACACAGAAAAAAATATTTTGAATTTTTATCTTAAATAAGATGCAATTGGAAGTTAAAATGGAACCAGTTAGTAGTTTTACCATCTCGACTTAAAAAAGACTTAAATATATATTAAGATTAAATTTTTAAATAATCTTAATTAAGAGATATTTGTCTCTTCCAGAAATTTAAGATGAAAAATAATCTTATCATAATTAAGAAAAACGTTAGACTTAATTTAAGGAATAAAAACAAATGAATTAATGGGAATATTCCTCTTATTTCAGTGGTTTCTGTTCATGAATTAAGAGTTCTTTATGTCTTATTTAATTTTTTATTGTATCTTAAATATATTACAAATGTTTATTTATAATTGTACATTAAAACGCTTTAATGATATAAATCATATAAATATATATTCGTAAATATTATAGTCATCTTAAAAGAATTTATTGTTAATTATATGTAACTATCAATAATTTGTTCATGATCTTAGTTTAAGCAAAGTTTTGAGAGAAATAAGGAATGTTAACTATCAATGTTATGAAATAATGATCAAACTATGTTTAAATAATGATCACGAGAAATGATTGTTTTAGGTGAGAAATGATTAAGAAAAGATATAAATAAGATTACTTAGCTATGCATTGGGGTGTCTGTTACGATGTAGCTACACGTAAGAATGCGATTGTAATGTTTACGAATTTAAAGAAAAGTTTTAAATAAATTAATAAAGTTATTAGTTATCAAAAACCGTTGTCTACAATATTCATACATTAAGAATTTTAATACTGTATATAATAATCAGATTTGTATTGAGGACGCAATTTGATCTTATATTTCTCCAATGGTTTATTTATTGGTATAAACATTTGAATAGACCAATAGTTTGTACTAAAAATATAAAGCGCTTTATAAAATTTTAATTATTAAATGAAAATATCATTTAATCTCACCTTAATATATTGAACTACTTTAGATTACAACTTTTAATTAATATTAGTGAAAATACCTAATACTAAATCGTAATAAAATCTTTGGCCAATATTGAAAACATCTTTGGAATACTAGTAGTCTACTATGATGAATTCTTTATTCATTCCAATAAATAATATATAAAATAGTACATACAATAGTAAATGATATTAAACAATGGCCGCCAATGTTATATTGATATGGCGCTTATATGTATTATGTTACATCAGTGTTATTACTAAAAGTCAGGTCTCCGTCTAAAGCGCTTTAGACATAATTACTGTTAAAAAAATTGATATAAGAGAATGATCAATTGAAAACATGAAAAATTATATATTTAAAATTATTTTTTACAAAAACACTGATCTAAATAAAAGTAAATTTTATATTATAATGTATATAATATAAAGCTTATTATATACAATAACCAAATACCAATATTTCATAAATTGTTAATAAATTATCAGATTTTAACACTAAAAATCGTTTAATTAATTTCTACTAATCTTAATTATTCTAGTATTGATGATTTATTTAATAAATAATATTATAAAATTTATATATTAATATAAACACTTTGACATTTTTATTACATGTCAACGTATTCGTAAGTTGAATCTTTCGGAATCTAATACATAACCGTCTATAGCATCATAACCGACTAATTTGTAATTATTAGAGACGATGGTTAATTGTTTTATTTAACACAAAAATTATACTTAATCCAATTTAAAGAATGTTAGATGTAACGCCATCTAATTTAAGAGTTTTTCCTTACTGTTAAAAATCTGAAATTTTTAAAGTGCGTTTTCACATCAAAAGGGAACATTAGTGTATCTTAAAGTGCAAATATTTTTCAAAGTTCGAATATGAAAAACGTTAGAAATCTTAGAGCAGTCTAAAATTCGAAAATTTCTTTAATTCGAAAATTCGAATTTCAAAGTTCGAAAATAAAATATACTAGATTTTGAAATGCATTTGGTTTAAAATCTGATTTATAGTTGAACCGTAATTACTGTATTGTAAAATTTGAAACTATGGTTACTTTGTTTGCATTGGCGGGAATTTAAGTCTCATTAACACAGATCTGTGTATAATACCATATTTGAACGCTAGTTGTAAAATAACTCAACACGAAAGACAATACTTTATTATTTCATAATTTAATCTCAAATCTGAAATTATACTAAATTCAATTTAATTTTTAGATGATTAGCATAAAAGGATTTCTCAAAACGGCGCAGTTATTACAATGGGAAATGATGTTTAGTTTAGTTGCTGATGTTAGTTACAGTCGAAAATGGATATTAACAATTTAAGATCACATAATTCAATCACTTTATAGAAATTTTATCAGGTATAATCAATAAAGGAATCATTTCAGGAAAGAAAATCTTTCTGTTTAATTGTATTTGAAGACAATTTATCACAGTTAATTGAATCATTACCAAAATGTAAGTCTCGAAAACAAATATTAAACAGAAATGTATAAACAATTCTTATCAATTTATTAGTGTTTAGCCTCAGATCTTAGGCTATTTAAAATTGAATTAATATCAGATCAGAGATGAAACCTGTTTTAAATACAATTTTACAGATTTAAAGATAGCTACTGGTACCTAAATAATTTCGAACAAATCTACCAGAAATGGTAATTATATAGAAATTCAGATCTGAATTTACTTTAAGCTTTATTTTCCATATTAGATGAAGTGACGTTTGGCTTTCATGATATATAAAAAGTGGTTTTGATTTGGACATTTTCTATAGTTTTGTATGATATTTACATTTATATTTCTCCTTATATTTTATCGCAAAATCTGAGAAGTTTAAAATTCTTTTAAAGCGCATTTTGCAATGCCTTAGAATTTCAGACCTAAATTTTAACGATTTATGTATTTCTTATTTTCGAACTTTGTAATTCATATTTTAGAACTTTGTAACTCTATTTTATACCATTCTAGAAATTATTCTCTTTTTGTAGTTCTAATAATAAGCATTTTGTACTACGAATTTATAGAATTCTGTAACGCTTTTGAACTTTGTAATTACATTTTATTTATTAATAAAAGAACTTTGAAATTCAAAAAATCGAACTTTGATCTGATATTTGCATTTTAGAGTGGAAAAATCAAAGAGAACTTTAGAGTTCGTTGAAATGAGAATTTTTTCGAACTTTGATCTGAAAATTTTTTAACAGTATATGTTAAGATTTTTTGCATCTAATACGTCAATTTATTATTTTCTGTGTATTATTATTTTAATATATTTTGACTGCGCTGTAATACCATATAAGTATTGCACTTGTGTTACATGTGTTCATTAATTTGATTATCTTTTATTATCTTTATTCGGCTAACGTTTATTAAATAACAATGACTATTGACGAGTAAGTTATTAAGTATTAACTATAATTAATAATTATAAACTAACAAATATACAATAACTTAGAAATAGTTGTGAGCAGAAAGTGGTGTCTAAAAAAGCGCTCAAAAAACAGGCAAAAGAGTCGGAAAAGTTGGCTAAAAAGGCAGAAAAAGAAGCAAATCGCGATAAAACTAGTATAGAAGACAATGAGTCAGACGTTTCGATTGGTAAATATGGCAATTCACCAATGATTCAATCAACAGACAGACCAAATCGATTATTAATTGCTGTGAAAAATTTAAATACGAGTATGAATAATGAAAAAGTTTGGTTAAGAGGAAGACTTCATACCAGTCGAGCAAAAGGCAAACAATGCTTTTTCGTTGTGCGACAGCAACACTATAGTGTACAATGTTTGGCATCTGTTTCGCCAATTGTTAGTAAATCTATGGTCAAGTTTATAGCCGCTATTAATAAGGAATCAATTATTGATTTGGAAGGTATTGTGCTATCGGTTAGCAATAAAATCGAGAGTTGTTCTCAACAAGATGTTGAGATACATATTGAACAGCTGTTTGTGATAAGCAGTTCCGAGCCTCGTTTGCCACTTCAGATCGATGACGC
The DNA here is from genome assembly GCA_034698365.1 of Steganacarus magnus. Taxonomy (NCBI): domain Eukaryota; kingdom Metazoa; phylum Arthropoda; class Arachnida; order Sarcoptiformes; family Steganacaridae; genus Steganacarus; species Steganacarus magnus. The sequence continues at coordinate 24,962 of JAQIVF010000005.1, forward strand.
TTCACGTGCTGACACTGAACCAATCGCTGCGTCTAATGATGGTGACTCTCAATTGTCGATTCGAGTGAATCAGGACACGAGACTAGATAACAGGGTTCTTGATTTACGAACGGCAACGAGTCAAGCGATATTTCGATTGGAGGCTGGAGTTTGTAAATTATTTCGCGATTCACTCGATGCTCGAGGTTTTGTCGAGATTCATACGCCTAAGATAATATCAGCAGCGAGTGAAGGTGGAGCCAATGTGTTTGAAGTGTCGTATTTCAAAGGAAGCGCTTATTTGGCTCAATCGCCACAGTTATACAAACAAATGGCAATTGCGGCAGATTTCGATCGAGTTTATACTATTGGAGCTGTTTTTAGAGCAGAAGATTCTAATACACACAGACATTTATGCGAATTTGTTGGCCTTGATTTCGAAATGGCTTTTAATTATCATTATCACGAAGTTTTAGATACTATTGGTTCACTTTTTGTAGATATATTTAAAGGACTTCAACTAAAATATTCTGACGAAATAGCGGCGGTTAACCGTCAATATCCTGCGGAACAGTTTAAATTTTTGGAACCAAGTTTAAGATTAGAATATTGGGAGGCAGTAAAAATGCTTCGCGAAGAAGGGGTAGAGATGAGTGACGACGAAGATTTGAGTACTCCTAACGAAAAGTTATTGGGCAAACTTGTTAAGGCTAAATATGACACTGACTTCTATATATTAGACAAATTTCCGCTTAGTGTTCGTCCATTTTATACTATGCCTGATCCGCTAAACAAGGTTTAGTTCAATATTAAGTTAATCGTAAATTTATTAGTTTTTTATTTTTTTAGAAATTGTCCAATTCTTATGACTTGTTTATGAGAGGAGAAGAAATAATGTCTGGCGCTCAACGTGTTCATGACTCGGAATTTCTTATAGAAAGAGCAAAACATCACCAAATAGGTATCATTTGTTGATTTTATTTTCTTGGAGCTTATAGTTTAATTTCTTTAAACTTTAAGATATTTCGAAAATCAAGTCATATATCGATTCATTTCGTTACGGCGTGTGTCCACACGCTGGCGGCGGTATCGGTCTCGAGAGAGTTACTATGCTTTACTTGGGTCTCGACAATATAAGAAAAACATCTCTATTTCCTCGCGATCCTAAACGTCTAACGCCTTAACGCTTAATTCGAAACATTTCTCGAGAAATTAAGAAAATAATGTTTCCTTTTAATTTATTTCAATGAAATTTTATAATACAAATAAAATTTAATACATGATTAATTGTTTAATATTTCTATTTATTTCACGGTTGATACAGTGCGAGTAATAAACATATTACATTGCTTTTTGCTGCCAAAAAAATGACTAAAAGATGATTAAAAATAGTTTGAAAAATGATATGATGAACGAAAAAGTGAATCTCACTGTCGCCCCTGGTGGGACTTGAACCCACAATCTCTGGTTCCGGAGACCAGCGCCTTATCCATTAGGCCACAGGAGCGCGAATCTCGCAAAAGTTAAAAATTTTAATACTAATTAGTTTATACAATACTATTATTTGGTATTCTATCAAATTTGTATAATGAATAAATAATTTACGTTTTAATTAACGGCCGTTTTTTACCAATTCAATAGAACTAATTATATATTATTGTAGCTTTTGTGTCTCAATTTTTGACACCAAAACAGAAACTAAAGCTACATTCACTTATAGATGCCGCGTAATGACGTAATTTCTCGTAATTTTACACTATTTTACACAGACAAGGTGCAAAATTTTTTTATGCATAAAATCTCCGATAATTTTAACAAATATTCAAGTGAATCCGATAAAATTTAAACTTTTCCACAGAAAAATTGACTTTAGTGAAAATTATTAAATTTTATTTTAATGATATTAGGAATGATTGTGTTATATGATGAAGTTTATAAAATTGCAAAAAGTTTCGTGATCGAAGCCCAGCGAGGGATTGTTCTGTTAAAGCGCTTATGCAGCCCTGCCTCACAAAATGTTTAGTTATTCTAACAAATCATGACACTATTCGTGGTGTAGTAATAATTATAATATAATATTTTGATTCAATCTTGAATAAAATAAATTTTACAGATTTTTACGTTAACTTATGTAAAATTACTGAAAATTACACTTGAAAAAAGATTTTGACGTAAAATTGCCTTAACATATAGCCATATATAAACTCTCACACGCAATGATAGTTTTTAGATTGGTTTTAAATCTTATCTGAAAATGCATTATTCTGTAATTTGTATATTATTATTGGTTGGACACATGCATAGGTTATGACTGGAATTCTGATAGACTGTATTAGTAAAGCGATTGCAGTCTATATCAACCGCAACTTTAATGTCCACCGCATCCTTATTTGAGTCCCTGCTCTATCAAATAGTTTCAAAATCCAGGTCCGAGTCTAGAGTTTAACTTTTTGACATCTACTATATAAAGTGCCTCAACAATACAAATCTAAATCAATTCAATTGGGTCTTCAAGTCTTTCGGTAAAACTCGATTCATTATTAATTTGCTTAAATAAAAAACATAAAATTGTTTAATATATTTGACACTGATTTGCAATTTCTTATGCTTTATTAAGTTTAATAAATTTATGAATCATTTTGCCGAAAATTCAATAAATATAGTGTAAACAATAAAATATTAGATTAGATAACATTTTGTCTGTACAAATACATTAAATGCTCAGATAAAACTTTTAATCATTTAATTATCGAGTGCTGTATGTTGCTATTGATATAGCATTTCATTGAAAGAAATTATTTCTTTTGTTATAACAATGGAAAATAAGAAAATTTCTAACTTAAAATTAAATTCAATTTTACTATTAAGTACAATGATTGCTATCGTGTCATCTCATACCGCTAACATATGTCAAAATTTTAAGTTATATGGCAAATGTCAGTGTCATAAATACAAAGAATCAGTTAACGAAATAAGACTAGAGTGCTCTCAAACAACTGCCAGAAAATTGATTTACGACATCGATCTGCTAAAAAAGTCTGGTAAAGTGATTATAGAGATGCAGGTCTCGAATTCTAATTTAAGGGATCTTAATAATCTTCCGATCGGTTTGCACGGCATTCATGAGCTTATCTTCGATAACACTAGAATTGATTTGGAAACTGTAAAAAAAAGTAACGAAATGTTGAAACTTTTGAAAAAATTTCGAGTTTATAATGAAAATTTTACTGAAGTAATATCAATGCTAGTTTTTACCGATTAATTTTTTACTATTTATTAAATTTGTTAGATTCCAGGAGAGTTTTTTCTTGGCATGGATGAACTAAAAGTATTGGCGTTAAATTATATTGGCATCGCTTACATAAGCGAAGATACTTTCAGCAATTTAGAGGATTCTTTGAATGAACTCGAACTTAGAGAAAACAAACTGAGAAGTTTTCCAATCGCTATCAAAAGTTTGTCGCAACTCGAAAGTTTGGATCTTTATGGCAACGAAATCAAAACAGTTCCTGACGATAATAAAGCTTATTTAAATTTAAACAGACTTAAAAGATTAACTTTAAATCGTAAGAAAAATGAAAAACTGTGAAATTCGCAACGATTTCGCTTTACTTTATATTCAAATAGGTATTAACTGTACGTGTGGTTTTGGTAACACAGACTTCGCAACGTGGATCAGATCGCACGCAATCAAAGGAGTGATATGTGATTCACCAAACCGTTTGATTGGAAGAGATGTGTGGACCACACCAATAGAGGAATTTTGTGAAACTTCAAGTCACATTAAACATTATTCTAATTTAACTTTAATCACAACCCTGTTATCACTATTTTTATTGAAAAATTTATAAATGTTTATATTTGAAAATAAATTTACATTTTTAATGCTTTAATTAATTTTCCTTTGCACGAACCAAATCCAACTCTATAGCCATCTGCCTGACAATGTCCAGTCATTATAACTTGATCGCCATCTTTCAGGAATGTTCTGAGTGTGCCATCATTTAACTTTATTGTTTTAGTTGCTTTCCAACACAATTCCAACATTGATCCATAAGAACCTTCGTTCGGACCACTAATAGTTCCAGTCGCTAATAAATCTCCTGCATTAAACTGTTTTTCAAAAATAAGTTATTAAGTAATTTTAATAACAAACTTTTAGATACGAAATATATTACATTACACCCAGTAATTGAATGGTGCGCTAATTGCTGTTTCATAGACCAATATAGATATGAAAAATTAGTTTTGCAAACAGTTGTGATTTGATTTGATTCTTCGGGTTTTATAGCAACTTCTAGCGAAATATCGAAATTAAAATCATCTTCATGCGTAAGATATGGGAATGGTTTTGGATCTTGAAGGGTATTTGCCACTTTGAAAGGCTCCAATGCTTCCATAGTCACAATCCAAGCACTTATTGAAGTGCCAACATTTTTAGCCAGAAATGGTCCCAATGGAACATATTCCCATTTTTGTATATCCCTAATTAAAATTCAAAAATTTTATTTCAATTAATTGCTTGATGAATATGATTTGATGAACCTTGCACTCCAGTCATTGACAATAACCATTCCAAATATATGGTTTTGAGTTTCATTTATAGGGATTGGGTGTCCGAGTTTATTAGAGTTTCCACCAAAGATATATCCCATTTCTAGTTCGAAGTCCATTGCTTTTGATTCACCAAAAACTGGCGGTAAATTATCATTAGGTCTTGTTTGGCCATTGGGTCGACGAATAGGTGTATCCGAGATGACAACGGATGACGCTCGTCCATGATATCCAACTGGTAAATACTTCCAGTTGGGATTGAGTGCAGTAGCCTTATCTCTAAACATTATTCCAACATTTGTTGCGTGTTCTAACGAGGAGTAAAAATCAGTATAATCGCCAATTTTCACGGGTAAATGCATCGTAGAGATCGATTGCAACGCGAATGCATTTTTTCTCAACTCTTCATTATCACGCAATACTGGAGTATTTATATCCAAAAGATACTGTAATCTATTTCTTGTTTCAGTCCACGCTAATGGACTTAAACCAATAAAATCATTTAAAGTAGTTTGATTAAAAACCATGACCGCATTGGCTTTCATTAGTGGTCCATCGAATAAATGGCTAATTTGTTGCAAATCTAAAATATAATCGCCAATAGCAACCCCTGGTCTCGGTATTGGCTGATAATTTATTACATTATAATTAGAGAATCAATTTAATAAGTGCTGAAACTTACATTCGTTGGCGTAGAAAATATACCATAAGGTAAATTCTGTATCGGAAAATCACTATTTTCATGGGTTTCTATAAAAGACATTTTAGCTATTTTCCTAACTCAGTAAAATTTTTAACCATTAAATATTTATTTTAAAAGTTGCATGTTTTCAATGAGAAAAAAGATTTGAAACCGTTTTATGAATTTTGAAACGAATTTTGTGATAAAAATATGATGTTTTTCGTTCAAGGTAAACAGCATTTTGTTTTTGTGAAATTTTAATGTTATGTAAACCTTACCGATATGATATGTTATAACGTACTAAATAAAAAATTTACATAAATAACTGGTAAGAAATATTTAAAAATAAAACTGTTATGATATAATAAATTTTTAATTTGACATCATTGTTACAGAATATACATTTGATAGTTTGAGAGAACAAAATATACATTATTAAATCGGATGTGAATGAAATGCCATAATTAGTATTATGTCAGTACATAATAATACCTGTTAACACTTTGAACACAAACTCGTGTGTCATTAATAGTAATATACATATCGACACTACATTAATGGCACAAATGAAATAAAATCACTAAATAATGATAAGTCGTTTAAGTAAAGCAAATGTGAAATGAGATACACAAATACTTAGATCACATAATTACTATATGGACTGCCCTTTATATTGTGGCAAATTAGTATAATGTAAAGTTTAATTATTATCTTCAAAAGAAGTGGAAGGTTGAGAATTGAGTGCCGGTCGTCTCTGTTTACTTAAAAATGTTTTACGCGCTATTTTAAATAATTCATCTTTTCTTTTTGTTAACATTTTCTCTCTTTCATGAGAAGATTTTGAAAATCTACTGCCAACATATGCTTTGGCACTTTTTGGCAAATCGTTTGAATTTGATTTATCATCTTCTACTTCAACAGTGCTAACAGAAGCTAAACTGTTGACAGCTTTAGATACGTCTAATGATGTATTAGGAAAGACTATGGAATTTGAATTTAAAGGGGAAGCAACAGATGCGACAGAAGAGCTTGAATCAGATAACGTTCTATTTTGTGATACATAATAGCATTTTAATATTACTTTCAATACTTAAAACGTGTGAATACTACCTGTTAGACGAATTAGTTGATGCCAGTCTTCCATCCAATATATTTTCAATCGTAACTTCTGTAGATCTAGTAATTCTTAAATCATCGATGATTGTATTTAACGGTATGTGAGGAAACCATTCGAATACTTGTCTGGCCATTGTGTCCAATTGCGAACTTTCTAATGTGGGTCTAGTATTCAATCCATTCATTTCATTTTGTTCTGCGGTTATATTAGTGAGCGAACCGAGTTCTATATTGATTAAGTGCGGACGCGTCACTTCAACAGAAACACTTGGCAACCAACTCGCATATCGCGGGCCATCAAAATGGAAAAAGTGGTTCGTTCTGCCGGCGTTAGCCGTTCCTCTATTATTATTATCACGAGTATTTCTCTCTGTATTACTTTCAATTTGTTCTCTACTTTCTTCTTCGTCTTCATTTCTATTTTTCAGCGAAGTTCGACAAGTTGGGCAAGAAGTGTCCTGTTCTAACCACGATCTTAAGCAAGAATTGTGAAAAAGATGCCCACACGGAAGTTTACGCGCAGAATCCATATGATCCCAACATATGGCACAGTCATCGCTGTTTTTTTCTAATTCCTCAGCGGATGCCATCGGAAAATTCGATTCCATTAAACGAACGACCTGTAGGGTAATATTTAATTATATTTATGATATACCTTTATCATCAAATAAAGATTAAAATAAAAAATGTAAATATTTTAATCAATTACTTGTAAATAATTCTTGTGTTTCCGAATTCTCCGATTTATCTCATAAAATAGATATCTTAATTGCATTAATATGACCAAACTAGCCATTGATAATATAATGTTACCCCAAAATAACATATGCAAATGATGACAGAAATCGATGGTAAGCGTTGCCAACTCGAATAGTAATTCGGTGTAATAAGCATACGATGCCCTGTTTTCCCAAACGCCTTCATAATTCAAATCCCATAAATGAATAGAGTAACGTATGATAACAAATAAAGTGCGAACAGTAACGAGAGAACATTCGGCAGTCATAAATGCAAATGTGTTAATACCTGCATGAATGCCAACCAATACACAAACTATAAAAAGCGATAACGAACACAACAGTATTGCCAATAAAAGCAATATCAATCGAAAGTGTGTCCATTTAGGAGTCATTGGTGAGAATGAAAGATACTCGAAACGATCTTTACATAATTGTGCCAAAAGAGAGAGAAAACCGAGAACAGAGAACCAACTGCACCAAAGAACAACTTCGTCCATATATTGCACATTCAATACACCAAATATAAAGATAAATTTGTAGAAAACTAGATTCCAGAAGCGGTCTTTGATATGTTGCTGTTCGGATACTCTCAACTCGCCAAACACTAACTTCTGAATCACTTTACCAACTAATATGAGACAACAGTAAGCCATATTGATTAGCGTCCAAACACAGAGAGGCTCGTGAAACATCAAATAAATCACATCAATCACTCGTACTATGAAAGGATTATCGAGAAGTAAACCCAAATGAAATGACGTCTCATTGTTGTGAGTGACCAAACCAAGTATTGGTGCGTTCAATGCATTCAATTGTTGCGAAGTGTCATTTAAATTGTCATTAAGAGTGACACCAACAGAAAGTGTTGCGTTTAGCTTCCAATCTGGTTCTGAAGTCACTTGAAATGCATAATATATCGAACACGACAATAACAATACACTTATTGTTGCGTACGCTTGAAGACTAGGAAGTGGAAGAATGTCCGGTGTGTCCAAGAAGAAGGCCGGCATTATTGGAGTGCGTATTGCGTCAACAGTTATCCCAAGTAGAAGTTCAGTTCCAAATCAATTCTATTTCAACCATTATTTGCAAAACATTTCATACACTTATAACTATAGATAGAGATATAAATCAATCAAAATAACTATTAAACTCACTGTCAGTCAATTCCTGTTTTACTGACCTTAATATCGATACATTTAATCGATTTAATGATTATTAGTAATGTTTAATACAATTCTATTTTTATGGTTTATATATAAACTATAGTTTTAATTGAAAGATCTATTCATTGACAACAATTCATATTTCGATAATCAGTAAATTTCAGTAAAACATGATCGAGTGTTACAAAAATTGTGCTCAAAATATAGCAATGCTTTAATTAACATTAATATTGGTTTTAATAATAACTCCAAAAACATTGAGTCGTCATCAATGATATTACTATCGTATTATTTATATATATATTTATTTGTTTACATCATTTATGTTTCTTTTTTATTTAGCGATATTCAGTGTTCTCTGTCTGCGTGCATATAAATGGTCTTTAAAATTGTAACGTAATTTGTGGAGTGGAAACTAATAGTGCGTTACTTACACCACATAAACATACGAACAAATACTTTACTAATTACACATTCATGCCGTGTCTCTCTAACTCATGAATTAATGGATATGTTTTTAAAAGTTATCAAAACAATACTTTTAAAACTATCATTAGCAACAAATTTTTGAATTATATGCTATTTTCTAATGTTTTAAAACAAACAAATTATTAGCAAAATGTTATTAAACTATATTATAAATATGAGCATATGAGTTCCTATGGTAAAATTTTTTATATGTGAATACTTATACTTAAAATATGTGTTATATTATACCCCTATTTATTATTATTATTATTATTTTTTAGAGAGTTATTTTGTTATTCAACAATTTAAGCCATTGATAATGATTTTTGTAAAGATATCGCAACACTCTGAGTGTCTGTCTATAACTATGTAAACTGTAAAGTTTACTTAATGTTGTAAAAAATTTATGAAATACTGTATTTGTTTGAAAATCATTATTTAAAAAAATAAGATGCAAATAAAAATGTATAATATATGCAGATTATGTAAAAAATTCAATACATTCTTTTAAAAGAAATATTTAGATAAATAACAATTCTACAGCTTCTATAAGCTTACGATAATTTATAATCACAAAAGTTAAACATTACAACTAACGATATTCAACTTCAATAGCATTATTACAGATTATATATCGAAGAATTTTTCTAATTTAATGTTATTATGCATTAATTTGAAATTAGAGTTCACCTTAATTTTGCTAATTTTTAAATAATAAATTAATGCGTTTAAAGCGAGTGAAAATACCGTTATTATACGAAACGATGTATAGATATGCTCGAACAACGTAACATTAATGTAATACAACGTAATACACGTTTCATAGATTGTTAGCAAACCGATACATATGTTTGCATATAAACATAAACATAGAAACTAAAACAAACAAATGCTTGTTTTAATGCCTATCACGTAATCAATCGTATTCACCAAATTTATGTTATTTGCCAATAAACTAAATAATTTGATTTTGTACAAAAATCACAAAAAAATCGTTAGTGAATTGAGTGCAGTTAATATTGGGTTAAGATATTGGGTTAATGTAATGCAGTGAAAGCATTAGTGTAACGGTAATGTAAATCATTATAGGAATAGTGCAGTGACTGACTGACTACACTCACATTCACTATACAGTACTGTACACTAGAATAACTCGCAATAAATGCAGTGAACAGCAGTGAGTCAACAGTTGTCGATATAAACTGTAATACATTAACAGCGCTGTAATAAACAATTATAGTTGCGTTCATATGTTAACATATTGTTCCCGTTATATCATTACAATTATTATGTTTTCGTAACATTTCATATTTCACTAGATTTTATGAAATAACAATTAACGAAAAATGGGTGAAAATCATTCTTCCGGTTCTGATTACGACTATCTCATCAAATTTCTAGCATTAGGTATACATTTTATTCATATTTCAAGTTAACAATTGTATTGTATTTTAATGTTGTCTATAAAAAAAATAAATCTTTAAAACAATATTAAAAAAGATAAGTCGCGAATCAATAAATAAAATTTAATACACTGTATGCGAACCGTATGTTTGCGTAGAATATTTTTTCATTGAAAAGCTATTTCATAAATGAATGAAAATTTTTAAAATACGTGTTGTGGACCTTAAATATTAAGTTGATTGTTATCAAAATTTAGGTGATTCGGGAGTTGGAAAGACTAGCTTTCTCTACCAATACACTGATGGAGCTTTTAATACAAAGTTTATCTCTACGGTTGGCATCGATTTTAGAGAGAAAAGAGTTGTATGCAAATTTTTATGTTTTCATAAAGTTTAATGTTAAATAAAAGGTTATCCTATACTAAAAAGGAAACGATGTTTGGCGCTCGCAATGTGCTATTAATGCGAATTCTTAATTAAAAATTAAGAAATATCTAAACTCGCAAACAATGGTTTCTATGTAGTAAAGTACACTCAAAATAATAAATCTAACCATTGTGTAAATACCCTGTATTGCCCGTATAAACCCCATGAATACTAATTAGATAATAGAAATACTAGTTTCTGTTAATTAATGCCGTTGTTTATAAATGTCATGCAATTTTTAAAGATGACTTTTATGTAAACATTATTCCGTGAAATGTAGTTTCCTAATAATTATTGGAAATGTTTGCTTTACACTGTTAGTATATAGTAGTATATGATAACTTAGGTTTATCGTTCACAACATGCAGATGGAATCACTGGCAGGAGCCAAAGAGTTCATTTACAACTTTGGGATACTGCTGGACAAGAAAGGTTTCGGTCGCTGACAACAGCGTTCTTCAGGGATGCCATGGGTTTTATAGTGATATTCGATATAACTAGTGAAAAATCATTTATAAATATTCGCAACTGGTTGGAACAATTGCGAACTCACGCGTACTGCACTGATCCCGATGTTGTTATATGTGGTAATAAAGCTGATTTGTACGATAAAAGGGTTGTATCGGAAGAAAGGGCGCGTCAAGAAGCGGAAAAATTTGGGTATTTATATCATTTCATTTATATGCGTTTATGCCTAAAATCGCTAAAATTACAAACTATATTCTGGGATCAATATTTATACTGTACCGCTATTTTGTAATGTTAGATAAACTTTTTATTTTATCGCTTAATATTTATTTCTTAAAGAAAGAACTAAATAATGAATGCGCTAATGAACGGCTATAATTAAAAAATTAATTTGGCTATGTTTAAAGGTTGTGTAAAATAAAATATTATTTGAGAAAAATAATTTTTCCGATTTATGATTTAAGGGTTATAATAATTTTGCTTAACTCTTTTTAATTATTTAACACTAATCGTTTAAAATGACGTTATTAGCGACGAACATAACTAGTTTATAACGATTTTGATTGTAGACTGCCGTACTTCGAAACGAGTGCAGCCACAGGACAAAATGTATCGAAAGCAATAGACACGTTATTAGAATTAGTGATGTCAAGAATGCAACGAATTGTAGAGACAAGCACTCTATTGCCAAATCGACGAGACTTAGCAGACAATCTTAAATTAGAAAATGGCACAAACAATGATGATAATGAACTAAATAAAAATAGATTTTGTAGCTGTTAGTAATAAAAAACATAACTACAATCAGCGGATTAAACATATCAGAAAATAATCTTATTCACTCTCTCACCACTTTTTTACTTATCAATTTCATAATTGTTTATTGTTAATATATTTAAATATTAAGTATTAATCGTTACTTAATTTCTTAAAGACAGTGAGAATTTATAAAATGTGTTGAGTGAGTGAATGAGTGAATTGATAACTACGAACATATTATAATCAAGTATGCATTCCAATATCCAAAGATAACTAATCTTAAAACTAAATCGAATTTTCGCTAACATTCTAGTCTAAAATTGCTTTCATTTATATTATATTTAGGTGTTTAATATTGTATGTGCCTTTTATAAGTGTTCAAAACATTTAAATCATAATATAATCATATTAAAATCAAGTCAATTATAACTATACATTGTTAATGTTGTATAAAAAATATCTTTAAAAAGTAAATTAATTGCATTTATAAGTTATATACATGCATAAATATTGCATATAAATATTATTTATTTTTAAAAATTAATTACATAATAATAATAGTAATAATAATAACAATTGAATATATAACTATTCTTCAGAATGTAAGTTAAATAGTTTTGCCACTTCATTCAAATCTTCGAATGCTTTTGCTTCATTTAAGATTCGTCTGGCGATTGCCATTCTGTTGAACACATTCCACAACACGATTCCAACCACAATATTATTACGTAAATAAAATATAATACCCTTTCCATAGTCATCTTCCGGTTGAGGCAATCGTGGTTTAGTGCTTTGGTCGGGCTTTATTGGTGCTGCCTTTTCTTCGGATTCTGATCGAATTCCTTCATTTGTTTGTTCCACTATAGCTTTAGGGCTATCTTTTTCCGTTGCTTTGGCAAAAACGCCAACAGTGGGCAAAGAAGAGTCAACGATTCCAATTGCCTCGTAACCAACTTCGGGCCCGAGATCTGACCAAAACATAGATTGATGCCAATATGGTTTTCGTGCACCAGTCATGTTCTCGCCAGCAAGTCTTCCGCTGACAACGGCGTGGTCGTGATGCTCCACTCGACGGCGACCGAGTTTTATGTCATAAAAACAACTGGCATCGCCGGCCACCCAAAGATTAGTTCGAGCTTCTAACTCGGCGTTAACTCGAAATCCACCGAATACATCATCGATCTCTAAATTTGAAGTTTCGGCTAATTCTGTATTGGGTTCGAGTCCGACTGCTAACACAATGTAATCTGTTTTCAACATATTTCCGTCATTTAATTCTAAATTCAATTGCTTTCCATCGTTTTTAACGTTATTTACGAGAACGTTTGGAATTACGTTAACACCTATATGTTCAAATGAAGAAAGTTTGGCAACATATTAATTTTATAAATTAAGAAAACAATTTTTACCTTCTGATCGAACTTTAGAAGTGGTCCATTCACTTAAATATTGAGGTAAAACTCTACCCATATTGCCGTTTTCTGGAAATAATTGATTAACCGTCAAATTTAATTTTAATTTATTAGAACGCGAAGCTAAAGCACACGCCAATTCACTTCCCAAAAACCCGCCGCCAACTATTGTTATCGATTTCACTTTTCGAGACAATTCTTCCAAACAATTAAAATCTTTGATTCCTCGATATAAAATCACTCTCTGTTTAACGTCAGAATTGGAGTCAATAAATGGCGAAATATTCTTCGGTTTACCACCGGTTGCAATCAGACACTTATCGTAACCAATAATCTGTCCGTTGTCGAGATACGCCTTTCTCTCACTGGCGTCTAATTTAACCACTCTATGATTTTTAACAACAACAACACCACCCGTTTCTTTGTTAATGTCTTTTATAGTGGAATAGAACTCATTGTGTTCAAAAAATATACTTCTTTCGCGACCATTCCATTGCTTAAAACTTAATTTTTTCGAGAGACTCGGTTCACTGAACCAAAGTTCTTTAGAAAGTGGTGGTCTCATGTATGGATAATAATCTTCGTCAGTAATTACAATAACTTTTGCTTTTGGTTCATTAGCTCGTATTGCCCTGAATGCGGAAAAAGAAGCAGTTCCACCACCTATTATTAAATAAGGTATAGATTCAGGTAAACCATCCACTTCTTTCACTTCTTCGACCACAGTTTTTTCAATGTCTGTGTCCACTATTTTGGACGGTTTTGGAGCGAACAGCGATTCTTTCAATTTGGTGAACAAACTCTTCTTAGGTATGTGTGGCCGACGAACGAAATCGATTTTATCGACTTTACTCATGTAGTAAAGCGTTCCAACAAAAAACAGAACTCCGCAGAACAACTGTTTGTGGTATTTTTGCTGATACTGTTCGTACTGTTCGTTCCACGAACCGAATGGCACCGGAAACTCATCCAAGTGTGCCCTACGAAACTTATAGTACTTCTGAGGAATTCCGACATCGCTATACTTATCGTGATTATGATCGCTGCTATAATTTAATTGATTGCACACATATTTCTGGCAAATTATGCGATTTAATAGTAGATGTTTGTTTGGACACGTGTACGATATTCGTGACCATAACATATCGAAATCTAATTGTCTGCAATTCAAACAAACCGTTTGAACCGTATTCTATAAACTTATAATCGTTTAAACTGAATATTTCATTGATAATCGCCTCAAAAAGTTTTCCGCATCAACAAAATATCGTACAAAAGCACACTTTTATCAGTTAAACATTTGACAAAATCATAAATAACGTAAAATAAAATAATTATTTAAATGTCAATAATTTGTTGTCCAATTCATCAAATAATTAGATTTATGTATTTTTGCTCAATTTTGCTCGAAATAGTTTTATATGAGTATAGTTTTGTCAGTAAAACCCTCAATATTGTGTAGCTTTTATTTCCTCATTTTCCTCAAAACTTAAACTTTCACTCGTAAACCTGTAGAAAACAGTGTGCCTTGTATTTTGTTGGTTTCAGAGAAATTATATTAAAAATAACGTATAAATATAAAAAAAATCGTTGTTGAAATTTGTAGCTTACAGTTGAAATATATCAATTTTATATACAAATAAAAACAATCTGCAGTAATACAAAATTTATGTTATAAGATATCTGTTTTATGACAAATAATTATAATAGTGTTGCGCTTTTATATCTAACTTATAAAGATATAACTGACTACAATAAAACATAATTCGAATCACATTACTATTTACACACTTTATTAATCAAACGCTATTACATAAACATTTATTGAGTTTTGGAAGCTTTTGCGGTATCGATGAAGAACTTCCACTCTCCACGCTTTAACCTCTCCTCCAAACTCGTACCACGACTTGACAATAGTTTATTCCTCATGAGTTCGTGTTGTTTGCGCAAATCAAATACAGACCACTCATAAAATCTGGGATCATTGAAAAGAACGAAGCATACCACTGGAAACGATAGATATATAGACATTTTCAACACTTCTAGTTTCCAACCACCCATTGTGAACAGCGAAGTCGGTTAGCGATCAAAATATTGTGATTATATAAACAGTCAAATATGGTGTAACAGACATGCGTTATCAACAATAAATTCTTTGATCAAAAATAACGTCCGTATAAAAACTGTGATAAAACTTTGATATATAATATATAATATGGCAATATTTGCTGTCAAAAATATTTGATAGCATTTAGAAAATTGTTGTGAACTAAACATTTTCCATTTAAATTTAAGTTTTTTATACTTTCTATGAAAAAATGACAATAACTTTAAATATTCACACCTAATATCTAATTAATAAAAAGTTATTACAATAGTCGTAATATGGAGGAAATGAATTTTTTTTAAAACCAAAATGAAAGCATTTATAAATTGATCAAAAAATGTGTTGCATATATATACATAATATATATATAAATTTGATTTCGACGTTTAAGTTTTTTTTCATTTGTATACCAAATTAATGAATGAACGCTTAGCTTTCAAATATTTAACCACCAAATTGAACACAAGCAAACAATTACATTTTTTTTATGGTTCTTCAAGTTTTTGTCGGCACTTGTATTTTTAGCACAGTTCCATTCAAAAAAGTTTTAAACTTTCAAGTAAATGTTTTTTTTTATCACTTTCACTATTACACCAAATTATATTCTTTTAAATTAAGCTGCAGTATAGTATCTTTAACAGCTGCGAACACAAACCGGATATTTTCTGTGTCTGTAAAATTAGAATTTACAAAAATTAATTAAAGTTAATACAAATTTACTAAATACTAGTTACTAAAAACGGAACTAACTTTAAATATTTTATCAAATTTAGAAAAGTCCTCAATTTTTAAATAATGTAGACATATGATTATTTATTATCAGTTACGCTTAATGAAAGGTTTCACAGGGTTTTTAAGATATAATAATCAGTAGAAAATGTTTATGTAAGCTTATATAACAAACACAATGAAAACTTGATAACCCTATGAAAATAAGTTATTATACACGGGTTTTATAGGTGGCTTATACATAGAACAGCGATAAATTCGCAAAATTCAATGCAGTAAAAGTATTAAACATAGTAATTATTCCATATTAATGGAATGGGGTAAACAAATTGAAAGAAATTTCAAATAATAATTACTAACTTGGAAAACATAAATTTCATATAAATTAATTAAAATTGTAATAAAAATATTAGATGGAATTAGTTGGACATACCAGTTGCACATGTAAAATGAGAATAGATGATTTTTTCACTATCAGGATTGAGGTCCACAAACATTTTAAGAATGAATTCTCGTGCGTGTATCGCATCTTTCTTTGGCCCTGTATTACAATATACAGTATAGAATGATTTATGATTTACAGTACCAATAAAAAACTAATTTATTAATAGAGACTGGAATTTGGGGAAATTTGGGACATTGTCCCCATTTGTCCCCATAATTGACCTAAAATTAGAAAAAATTGTCGATTAAATCCGATGAGTTTTTCGCTCACCAAGAATTTTGAAAATCTTTGGCAGAACACCTAAAATCTAAACATTTATAACTAACTATGTTTCTAAGAGAAATACTCACTTTTGTGTCCCCTTTTTTGACCCAAAAATCGAATAAAATTTCCCCTAAAACTCAAAAATTGTGTCCCCATTTTCCAGTCTCTATTTATTAAATATTGGCATTGCTGTTCAGTGTTTTAATTATGGATTTGATTTCGTTAAGATTTGGTCAATTTTCAATACAAACAAAAAAACAGTCAAACACTTGCCACAAGTTTTAACTCTTAAAATCCTGAATCTAATGTTGAAAACATATGGCGCTCATTTAAGCAACAGAAATACCAATATTTAAATCAAGTTTTAATAATGATAATTGTAATCTTTAACGTTAAATCATAAATGCATAGAAAAATAGTACTCGAATTAATTCTTTAAATTTACTACTACTGGACATAAACATGTTTGTTAAATGTATGATTAATATATGAATGAGTAGAGTATTTCTTACCATCATATTCAGGAAAGTAATCTACAAGATGAGAATACATAATTTTTTCTTCTAATAAATCTTTCTTATTTAGGAAGAGAATTACAGAGGAATTTTGAAACCACGGATATGTGATTATCGTTTTAAATAACGCTTTGCTCTCTTCCATTCGATTCTATAAATTGCAATGCGTTTAATAATTAGAATATATCGCAATAAGTGCAGTGCGTTAGATGTTAGTATTACCTCATTATCTGACTCAAATAAAATTTGATCGTATTCACTTAAGGCGACTAAAAATATAATAGAAGTTACATTTTCAAAACAGTGGATCCATTTCCGTCGCTCTGATCGTTGTCCACCTACATCTACCATTCTATTCAATTTATTGAAAAGTTTAACGCGTCAATATTATTATGTTATAATGTTATGTCAATGTGTGAATTTACCTGAATATAATAGAATCTAAATCGAACGGGTATTCTATAATGCCAGTTGTAGGCACTCTAACTCTTAGAATATCTTGTTGTGTCGGCAAATAGTCGTGTGCGGCTATTCTGTCGACATCGCTAAGATAGCTGAAAAACAATACACATTTCAATGAAACCTTACAATTTGGCAACAATAGCAGACCATTCAACATACTATTTGGCAGAATCGGTGAGTTGATACTCTCTTCTTCTATCATAGCATTCTTGAATGCCCCCGTCATACCATAATTGCTTAATAGCTTCTACAAACGGACTGTCAAACGTTGTTACTGTTTCATAATCTACAGACCGCACTAGTTCTGCATTTTCCTAATAATTAGTAATATTCAATTATTAGCGAAAATATCCAAATTACAATTAAATATATAATTTTACCGAATTTCTAGGATCTTTGTATGGTATTTTGAGCATATCCATGGCTTTTATCATGCTTTGCATTGCCATGAAAATATTCTGATAGACCAGCTTAATAAAACCTCTCTTATCTTCATCAGAATAACCGGAACCATGAATTATTCTCATTTGTTTGATAAATGTGCTCTTTCCTGACTCTCCAGTACCTGACAATTAATTTATATTTAAGTTTTATGTCTACTCGTCTAGAGTCAAGAGTCAACCATTAAATTGCAAACAATAAATATAGAAAAATGTCAATTATTTCACAAGAAATCATATGAAAAATCAAAAAAATAATCAAAACTGTATATATTAGAAATATTTTCCAGAAAATTGCTTATTTTTTAAAATTAATAAAATTATTAAAAATTGTTTAAAATTGGTGGTAAAAAATAAACAATTATTATAATTTAAGCAATAATTATAGTTACGTATGATAAAACAAAAAAGAGGTAAAAATATTTATTTATGTAAATATTTTTGCATTTATTTCGCTTCAACACAGATATATGCATTGTGTGTTGCATTGTATGCTTAGATTTTGTCAAACTAGAAGTGCTTTTTTCGCATTAATTTGCCTCTTAATGAAGATTATCTAACTATTGTTAAATAGTATTATTGGACATTTGTAATAATTTTTGATGTCAAGCATTAGATTTGTATATTGGAATTAATCCGCAAAATGAGCTCAAAATCTCTAGTCTCTATGTGTAAATAATATTGGTTTTGAAACTAACATTTTTGTCACAAACTGTGGGGAAAGTTATGACAAAAATTGCACACTTTCGACACGTGATAGTTCTTATATATGTCATATTATGCTCATTTTAAACGCAACTTATTTTACTTTACTTAATACTTTTATTTTCAATTATTATAATAATATAGTAATGTTTACTTACAACGTCTAACAACACTAACACCTCATGTGTGCATATCTTATTAATACTCCTTTCAACTGATTATACAAACCATATTTTATATATATTGCATTTATATTAAACTCATGAAACACAGCGTTTCAAATATGCAATTAATAGCATTATTGATAAATAAATAGTTTTCTAAAATAATTTTTATAAAAACTGAATCAAAATAATGTCTAATAAAATTGTCAATGTTTTGATACCCTATTAGTAGAATATACTGTATATACAATATTTAAATAAAAACACTATATCTATATAATATTATTGCAAAATCTAATATTAGCTATAACTGCAAAACAAATATTATTAATTATGGCTATTATATTAATTAAGTTGAATTAATAGCTCTAATTATTTGATTAATATAAGAAATGCTAACAAAAAAACTGAAACCTTCAATAAGGTTTCAAATTATAATCGCATTCAACAAATCATTGCGCGACTATTAGTAATGCATTATTTTAGTCAATTTTATTAAATATTTTCATTAAATTTGTTAATTGTATTTAAATGCTTAACTCTCCAAAGTATACAATGTTTAGTGATGTCAATCATGCCGTTTTTAGAGTATTATCTCAAATATGGCTGACATTTATGAGAGTCTTATATATATTTGAGTATAGTATATGTGTATATGTTATATACAGTACATATATATATATATATAACATGTATAGAATATACAATATACTGTATATATACACATATATGATATATACTTATATTTATAGCAACTATGAAATGAATATAAATAAATAATATGGGGTTAATATGGTTATAGACAATCAATTAGATAGACAATCAACGATTGTTTGTGAAAGAATGGTTGATTTGGTTTGATTTCTCGTTAGTCTTACCGAGTAGTAGTAGTTTAAGTTCACGTCTGGCATCGCGTTTGTCTTTTCTCAATTGTCGCTCGATTTCCTGATTAATCCTTTTCTGTTCCTTCGCTTCTTCGCTGAGACAGCACGCCATTACAGTGATGTTGAGACCCGTTGTTGTTTTAGGTGTGTTTCGGGACAATTGACGTTTGCACACACGTAAAACAGAAATTTAGTGCCGCTTTGGTTCAAAATGTCTATTAAGATATTAACTATTTTCGTTACATTCACGCATGTCTACAATACAAGGTGTGTCGACACTCACAACACATACAACACTCTCTCTATGCTTCTTTCTCTCTCTCTCTCTCTCTCTCACTCTCCTCTCCATCATTCACATCATTCAAAACCATCTCTCAATCTAATCAAATGAGCAGACATTACAACCACAAACCATAACCATAACTAAGTTTACTAACCGATATAACATCCATTCCATACGAGTAACGCACATTCGGTCAACCAGTGCCCTATCACTGCCACTGCATCACTGTATCACTGCTAACTGCAATTCAACTCTACAGTACTCACTGTATCACACACTGATCGAGATATCAAGTGATTAGCAGTGAGAATATTCGGCACTAAAATATAGTAAAATATAGTTATATGTTTGAATATTTGAATGTTTGATGTGCTATTTTGTGATGCAATCTTCTTTTCCGCAACAGTTTATTTTATTTTAAATAAAACCATAAAAATTTATCTAATTTTTGACAGAAATGGTCGACATTAACTTATTTAACAAAATAAGCAGAATTTTATAATTCTTTTGGTTGCTATCGCTATCCGCCAGTTTTTGTATCAAGAAATATATGGATATTGTTTACACTAAACTCCAAAATAGTAAATTTCAGACTTATATTACATGTTTATTTGTTAGAACAGAACTGTATTTTTAGCTCACTTCATATATATAAAGGAGAGCTTATAGATTTGAGATTGTCCTGTCCGCCCACTTTTCTTAAGTCTAAGAAGTCTTTTAGTTCTATGCATAGTTAAACAGTGTCCAGGTGTGGGCCACCCATAGAAAATCTGAAAAACTTCCCCTCCCCGAAAATCGAGATTTGAAAAATTGTCGTTTAAATTCGATGAGTTTTAAAACCCCTATAATTTTTGTGGCCCCCTATATGTTTGGAGCGTAGTGTAACTATGGTTCTATGCTATATCTTAATACAGTATGCAATAACTTATTAGATGTTAGAAATAATATTATATGCAACAATGCGACAAATTAACAATGATTAAAAAATTTTTATACTATGCTAACAATGTTTACTATTTATATTACACAATAAAGTGAGCCTTATTTTGAATGATCCGGTTTTGTTTTATTACATGTTTGCGAATTTTACATTTTATTTCTAACTTGAATTCTTCATTGTTTTACCATAATTAATAAAAGACACTTGCTTATTACAAAGTACTGTTGCTTTTTGCAAATTGAGTTTCAAAAACATTTTAAAATAAATTCAAGATAACAATGACAAATAAATAATTTTAATTTTAATTAAAATATGGACGACATTTTAGTAGTAGTAAATTACTAAATTAAATCCGAAATTTCAAAAGCTAAATAACCAAACGTGTAATTTATTCTTGTGATTCAAACAATTGACGATAAAATAAAACTTTTTTTATTCAAAAATTCTGATACTTTTCTGTGGGCGTAAAGATTCTATAGTGGATGAAGACTGGAACCAATTTCATTATTTAACATATATTCAATTAACATGTATTCACATTATAACTTTAGCATTCCTAGAAATTAATAAAAATTTGAAGTTATTCTTCTAAAAAGTATAAGTAGAATAAAAATTAATAAATCAATATGTAATGCCAGAAATGACAATTTTGGACTAAATAATTAAATATAACTGTTTATATCAAAAGAATGTTATCTCAAAGTTAATTTTAATAAAATGTTGGCAATTCAAATTGAAATTGAAAAATTAAGACTCATATTTCAATCTCTTTTGAAGAGGTTAGACATATGTAAGTAATGAATTTCGCTGTAATAAACATTCGCTGAAATGAATATTCGCGGTAATAAACATTCGCTGTAATGAATATTCGCGGTAACAAATTTCGCTGAAATGAATTTCACGGTAAAAACTTTTCGCTGTTTTGATCACGCGGTAATAAATTTCGCTGTAATGATTTTCGCGGTAATGGACGGATACGAGTCTAGCCTAACGAAATATTTGCAATCAAAAATTGAATATTGTTCAATGCTGTCAAATCAATATTAAAAGTACGAAAAATTTAGTAAAAACAAATACTGGCGGAGATAGAAATACCACAAAACATATTTTAAGATTTAAAGTTAGGAATAAATTCAACTCAATGATAATTTTTCTGGTGACTTTTAAATTTTTTTGTTGAGTAAATTGATATAATACTAGCAATAATAAATTTACGTTTATTCTTAAAGGATAATTCACATGTTCTTAATGGTGTACTGGTTTTAAACAATACTACCTAATGGTTTCTGGGAAAATACTTACACTAAAAGTTTAATTAGAAACCTCGGACTAATTTTATCTGTAAAATAAAAAAATTTTCCATTGCACTCAACCAAACTCCAAAACTTTTAAAACTTTTACTGCACTCCATTACTAAGCAATATTTAAATTATTTCTTCAACAACCATTAGAGTAAGAATTGCAATTTCAATCACAAATTTTGTATGTGTCATTATATTTTGAATAATTTCATTAAAATACAATACATGATTTTTTTATTAAATTATTTATTTTAGTTTTTAAGCTAAAGGTAATATTACCGATTTGATAAATTGTAATATTTTTCATTTATAATACAAATATTAAAAAACTATTGCCTAAAATAGCAAAACAAATTTTTCAGAATAATAGTCAATTTGTTTTTGCAACAAATTTAAATAATTAAAAAGGATGTGTACAAAATTCTTAAAAAAATATATGGAATTATTTCGGTACTTTTTCGGTTTATTAATAATAAATTTAATTTAATTTATACTTTTTAATGAATGATCCAAGTTTTATTTTCAACTATAAATTTTTCTAATTTGAAAAATCAATGAATTTTAACTTTTATTTCTGACATTTCTTGACTTCAAATCCATATTAAACTTGCACACACATACAATTCCCGATATTTCGGGTCCTTATTTATAGTAAAAATAAATTCGGCCTTAAACTTAATAAAAACTATATTTTGGGGTTTTGCTTAAAGTGACTGTCGGTAATGTTGTATCACAACACTTTAAGTTCGCAAGCATTTTTCTAGTGAAGTAAGTTAATCCTTGATTTACGATAATGATTAAGTGACGCACGCTTAATGCTCGAGCGTTGAGCATCACTTATTGAGTTAACACTGATCTATTTCCTCAATGAATATTACAATAAGCATTTGTTGCGTTGAATTAACTGACGTAATTTTTACATGTGAACAGCTGAACATTACGCAAAAACAGTAACTGTTATATGTTTGTATCGCAACACAAAAGATTAGATTTAGAAAAAATTGCAGTGAATGTATATATAAAAAAGCACACAATTATGTGTTCAAATAACAACGTATTTTTTCTTTGCTATTTTGATTTTCATTGTTTCATTGCTGCAATTATTACTGCATATTAGTTATTATGATTTAATTGCAATTTAATTATTTTGCAAATTTATTTAAATCAATACTAAGTTTTGAGTAAAATTAGAGGTAAAATGATTGAAAAATTGGTGTTTGACGCAATCACATCAATAGAGTAACACATATTGCGCTGCAAAAGCAATACGTAGTAAATGATTAATTATACAATAATTGGTGATGTCTTACACTTCGTTTGTTGATGTATTACTGCAACGATACTCTGACGCGCAATACGAAGATTGTCCGTATGAGGTGTTTGTTGTGGGAGGTGTCAGTCCTGGACAGTCGGGTATGACAGTTATCACACTAACATGTAATTATTTGTGCATTTATTGTAATATAGGCAACCATTTAATACTTCCTCCGTCGCTATCATTAAATGGATGCAGAGTTAAGAACGCGGGCTCAGAGTTGAAGATTAGGGAATTATGTAGAAATGTGGAAGAATTGGATTTGGGATGTAATGATTTAGTGTCAGTCGTAGAGATATATAAAATTGCGCGTTCAATGCCAAACTTACGTTTCCTAAACTTAAGCGAAAACGATTTGTCGAAATGCATTATTGGCGACAATAATGACTTTACTCGTCGAATCGAGAACACAATACAGCAAAAGCTAACTAACATTAAAAGTCTTGTGCTTAATAATACTAGAATAGCGTGGTTTACATTACACGCAATGCTCGATTCAATGCCATGTATTGATGACTTGCATTTAAGTCTTAATAATTTCTCATCCATTGAGTTAAATTTAAACAAAATGTATCCAAACATTAAATATTTGTATTTGAGTGGAAACCCAGAGTTACGTAATTGGGAAGACATTAAAAAGTTGATGCAAACTTTTCCGTGTCTACAAGGCTTAACAATGGCTGATTGTAACATATCTATTATAAACGATGATTTCATTGTACATTTACCGCACTTGCAAAATTTAAATATAACTAATTGGCCCATCAAATCATGGCAATGCATTGAAAAGCTCAATTCTATGCCCAAATTAGCGAAACTTCGCTGTCAAGGAATTCATATACTGAACGATATCGAGGATTCCGAATCGAGGAGACATCATCTGATCGCAAGATTACCTAATATTCAACGCCTAAATGGCAGCGATATAACTGATGACGAAAGAGTTTTCGCGGAAAAAGCATTTATTCGATGGTATGTCGTCAATGAAAACGCAGAAAAACCACAACGGTATCGCATTGTTATGGCTTAGAATTAAATTAGTGTATGATTATCGTTATATTTGATTAGATTTTACACATTACAATCAATTCATGGTCGAGTGGACCCATTGGCAGAAGTAGATCTGTCGCCTCCAAAACATGCTGACGTTAAAGTGGTATATAACGAGTCTAATGATGCATCCAATGCTGAATCTGAACAAACACAGACTAAACACATTAAAATTGATATCAATAAGTCAGTTAAAGACTTTAAGATGCAATTGGGGTAATATTGACATATCATTGCATAATTATAATAGTATCGTGATTTTCTTTATAAGCACATGCGACGAACTATTTCATTGTTGGACGCGCTTTTAGATTAGCGTAAAATACATAAACGCGCGCACCAGCAATGAAGGTTGGAGTACGTTGTTATCAAATGTGTTCAATCAAAATGGTTTAAAGAGAAAATCACGATATATTTTTTTTAATAAATCTATAGCTCGATGTTTGGTGTTTCTCCGTCACAAATGCGCGTTTATTACATCGACCAAGAGATAACAGAAATTCTTGGCATCACACAAATCGAGGAATTAAAATATAACCAGAAAAAGTTATATACATATAATGTTCAAAACGGTGACGAATTTTTAATCGATCGTAAATAATATAACAATTTTATGTTTATTTTTATTAATCACTTAATAATCAATCGTTAGTTTATTGTTTTTATTTTTGCTTTATTTGTTGTTATTTTAGTCATGATATATTCATTTATTCTTATAATTTTATTCTTATAGTTTTTTGTTGTCCATTTTATTTGAAAACAAGCTTACAATATATTAACAAATAATACTAATATATAACCAATAATATATTTATATAAAACTATTTAAAGTATTTTCTAAATGCCATATAATCAAACATTAAATGATAAAGTCGTGAATAAATATTTATTGCGGAATATATTTTGAATTGTCATTTCTTTAATAGTTATTTATATTTTAAAAATAAATTGTAATATTAAGCACTTCTTTTTAAGCACTGTTTTTAGAAGCGATGGTAAAAAGCTTAAGATAGCTTAAGCTGAGCTGAGCTTGAAGCTTGACATTTTGATGTTTCGGAGCTTAAAGCTCAAGCTCGAAGCTCAGTGCTTACTGATCCTAGCTCACTTAAGTTCAAGCTCAATTTCTCCCTTCTGAGCTTGTTTGTACTCATTATAATGTATATTTGTAAAAGTAAATGTAAAATATTAAATACATTCAAATTATTTAAAATCTAATGAGGCATAATTTTGCTATTAAAGAAATAAATCTAAAAAAATAAAAAATTTTAATTATAAAACGTAAAAATAATAAACCTTATAAAAAATTTAGCATCATAAGCTCTAATCAAGCTTAAGCTCAAAGCATTTTTGATAAGCTGAAGTGTAAAAATCAAAAGCTCACGATCAAACTGCAATTTTTGAACTTCAGCTTAACAAAGCTCAAGTTCAAGCAAACCACTTTTGAGCTTTTTTCCATCTATAGTTTTTAGTACTTCACAAATTAACGTTAAGTTAAAGTCAATAATTTTGAAGAGAGTTAAAGTCAAAAGTTAGTTATCTTTTGAAGGTTAAGTAAAAATAAAAACACGGTTAACATTTACATTTGCATGCGGTGTTTATCATGATTTCTAATCAAATATTTTGATTTAAAGTATATTTTAGAATTAAATTTTGCTTAATTAAAACAATCAAATTTATCTGACGATTAAATCTCCGTTAATTACAAACTACACTTTATATTCAACACAATAATAGTCATCTTTTCTGTAATTTGTAGGCGACTTAATTAAACAAAATGTAATTAAAATGTCAAAAGACATAAATTATTGCTAAATGTTTTTATGTCTCGTATTATGCACTGAGACGGATATTAAATAACTTCGCAAACAATTATCAATTAGTTGAGACAATGGACAATGTGTTCACGAATAAAGTCCTAATACGAATAATGACAGTTATATTAGTAATAAAGAGGGTCGTAATGTAGTGGACACCACACACCTTACAAAAAATATTGTAATTTTCGTATTAAGCAAAAGCACGCGCTCGACAATTAAAATAATTCAAATATTTAAATTATTTGTTCGATTTTATTTGAATTTGTTCGAATATATAATGATTGACCATTAAAAATGTGTTGCACAATAATCATTTAACGTAATTTTGATGTTTTTCGAAAAAATTAGGGAAAAATACGGAAAATTATTTACGAAGCTTAGCTGTGATCTGCGGGGTCGGACCGATGAATTTTAATGTTATTCGGGAGTTGTTTTGTTGGCATGCTATCAGTCAGGTACTCTTCTAAAGAGTCGAGTACCGGTAAGGACTGGTGGTAGTAACAGACAATGGATCTGTTGAAAGGAAGCGGGCAATCTGCGTATATGCAATATGGTTGTGCGATATGTCAGATCGTTTGGTGTATGTGTGAGACCTCAATAAGCGCTGCGTATTGTTATCAGTTACGTACAAAGTTGCGTTAATAACAGATGCGTGGCAACGTTGAGCTCACACAGCTATAGCATACGGTATCAATATTTAATTCAGCGTTATGTGTGGCTATGTCCGCTATACTTTTCACGATTCCGTCTGAAACTAGTGCAGTTTCATTGCAATGTTATGCAAGTAAGTCGCTTCAGTAACTAACGCGAATGGGTGGCTGATAAAAGTCGTAACGAACGAATATCTTACTTAGCAGTCGCTAAGTTGTAAGTCGATTGAATGTTTAACCCGCAAAACGCGAGAGATATTAAACTTAGTCGTAAGAACTAGCTAACAGGCTTGTGACGCGCTATATGCGTAAGTTTGTTAATGATAAGGTGATTGATGCATATCAGTGCTGTGAAAGGAGAGAGAGATGTGTCATTCACACATATATGTGACAGAAAAAAGCGATCTGCTACGCAAAATAGCAGCGGAGAGGTTCGAGAGTAGCAATATGAGAGAGAATTACTACTTGGTTGATCCTGCCAGTAGTCATAAGATTGTCTAAAAGATTATCCCATGCATGTAAAAGTACATGGCGAATTAAGGCGAAACCGAGAATAGCTCATTAAATCAGTTACGGTTCATTAGATGTTGACTATCTACATGGATAACTGTGGTAATTCTAAAGCTAATACATGCACAAAAGCTTTGATCTTCGAGGAAAAAGCGCTTTTATTAGACCAAGACCAATGGGGTAATTTACGGTGTCCCTAACGGTGGTGACTCTGAATAACTGTTGCTAATCGCATGGCCTAGGTGCCGGCGATGAATCTTTCAAGTGTCTGCCTTATCAACTGTCGATGGTAGGTTATGCGCCTACCATGGTTGTAACGGGTAACGGGGAATCAGGGTTCGATTCCGGAGAGGGAGCATGAGAAACGGCTACCACTTCCAAGGAAGGCAATGAAAATATTTATTTGACTCGTGAACACAATAAAATTACACGAGTATGAATTATGAGTTACAAGTTTAGATTACTATGAATAAATAATGATATATAGCAAAAACATGAAAGACTGTTAATTTAAATATCTCTAAAAGTATGATAAAAATGTACGGTGTTGTGTTATGGATGTTATGCGATGATTAGAAACGGGTGAAAACTGCCAAATCTTTGTTTGCTTTGGATGTTTATGAGTGACACTGTGGGATGAATGTGATGCCTGTGATGATTGTGATGATTTCGTGACTTTGAAACAAGTTAATTATGTGTTACGGATTGAATGTTGATTTTTGCCTATGACTGCATTTTTCCTTCTTTTACGCCTCTAACACGGTCTCGGATTTTGATTCGAACTCAAAGCCACTCAATCCTAGTCTGCTTGGATTTTGTGCTCATATTTGTTTTTGGGATCTGTGGCTCCATCTTTTGTTTCGCCTCTGACTAACCCGGTCTCGGTTCGGGCTCGAACTCAGACTTGAGCTCATACTCGGACTCGGACTTATGTGCTCGGAAAATGTGTGAATAATTAATTGAAATGTTTGTGCTCGGATTTGTTGTCATGATTTTTTGAGAGCTAAAGACTCGAACATTGCTGGCTCGGACTTATGTGAATTGTGTTGGAATGCACGATTATATTAGAAAATAAGAGAGAGTGCATTTGTCTGGCCGGACAGTGCAGTATGCAAGGTATGAGTACCGGTTGATACCTGAATTCCTGCGTCCAAGGTTCGTGACTCGTAGTCCATGACGGTTATTTAAAGTGACGCAATAATAGACCAATAATATATTGTAAACAAAGGTGTTAGATGTGTAATAAATGTTAGAGGTGTTAAATAATTTAATGTGTTGTAGATTGTTGACCAATACTGTCGGATTCCTTGTTGGCAAGTCATCAATCGAGCTCGCAACGCTTCGACTCATCGAAAGTGTCGTATAAATGATAAATGATGACATAATTTAAATCTTTAATTCCAATACTAATGCCAATTGAATGTTTCAGTATTGTGACAATAAAGACGTATCAATGACGAAATAACGAACGAATGGCGGCACGAACTGAGTACGGAACGACAAGATGCGATCAGCATAACCATATCATGCGTTCTGTATGGTCCGCAGTTTATACACTGGCTAAGTATGATCGGATCAAATCAGTGTCGGAAAGTGCTCGGTTTACTGATGACTCAATCTCTGGCGATATCTGGCAATATAATATATTGTGTAGTAAATATAATTAGAATATTGAATTGTACTAACACAGCACTAACACAGCACAACGGAACGACGGACTGACAAACGAACGAAAAAAAAGCTCTTATCGCATCACCGCACAAAATAAGCTTACGGATAATAGTAAGTGTTAGCGCTGAGCTCAGTGTCAATAATATATAATGCAATGTATAAAACCCTAATACTAACATAGGGGACAGAGCCAGGGGCTCTCCCTTTTTGGCATTTCTAAGTTTATAGATAATCGATAATCGATAATCGATAATCGTTGGACATAGTCGTTTTATTGATTGATAAGTTACGTGCAGCGGATCGATCAATTGATGATGCAATAATCGATAATCGATAAACTAAGATATTTTCAAGGAATTAATGTTTTGAGTAATTATGTTCAACGGATCGATCGATTGATGATCAATCAATCGATAATCGTTGGACTTAGTGATTTTGTTGAAAAGATTTAGTGACGTTTTGAGACAGACATGGAGAAACAGTGGTTTATCACACATTGAAAGAATATGTGATAAATCGCTATTAAATTTACGCAATTTTTGCTTTGTCATTGGCTTCTTAGCCAGTCTGATGAGTGCCTTTGAGGACGAAACAAAGCTATTGTTGAAGAGAAAGCGCTCTGAGAACGGCGATTGTTGAATAGATAATCGACAATCGTTTAACTTAGTTTTTCGAGGAATTAATATTTTGAATGTTTTTAAATTTTATGTTCAGTCGATCAATCGGTTTAGATTAAGTAATCGACAATCGCTGGACTTAGAGTTTTTCGAGGAATTTCCGTTTAACTTGTCGATCGATTGATAACAGATTAATCGATAATGGTTGAACTAAGAGTATTTATTGAAATAATTGAAATTATTTTCCGCTGCCTTTAGACACTCTAAGCGAGAAAACGATTGCGATTTTAGCGATCTTTGAATTGAAAATCGATAATCGTTGGATTTAAGAATTGTTTGTTTGTGATGATGTTTTGTGTTGGTAATGCTTCCCTCACGGGCATAACGCACATTACTCGTGCCAACCATTTTAGAAAGTGATGATGCTTTCTTTGTAATAGTGAAAATAATGTAATATGTAAATGATGGCTGAGCTGGACTGTCTCCCAGAAAACTCCCAACACCACTCAGTGTGGCTTGCCAGCAGTCAGAGGGTGGTGGGTAATTGAGACCCAACTCTTTTTCAAGTTGGCGACTCAGACCGGGTCACTGACTCATGCTTTTTGCCTATTATTGTGCTGATATCGTTTATGTATTATATGAATCGTTTAAAATTTGCTTCATTTGATGTAAATAATGCTGGAGAGGTGTCGCTAGGTGTGATGTTTAGATCGCTGTATAGTATATCACGTAGTTGTGTGACATGTGTCTTTTAATCGATGTGTTGGCGTATCGATACCGCCATCGGTACATTAACATGTTTCTGTGCGGAAACGGTTGGCATGGAAACGATGCAGGTACTGCAGGAAGTCGCCATGTCCTGTTAGATATTGCGTCACTACATATGATAGAGTGACGTATTTTGTTTGTTGACGTTAATAAACTGTAGGGAAGTATTCACAGGTTGTGCGTTCTTTATCGCTCGAGACCCAACTAGTATCCGAAAGCTCGAGAGCTTTTTCTTTCGTTTTTCGTTTAATTTAAGAGACCGGTACTTTGCCTACCGGTAGCAGGTCACTATTTTCCGCCTGTTTTGCGAGGTCATCCGCTAATTCGTTGCCTGGGATACCGGTATGGGCTCTGACCCACTTTAATTTAACGTTTGGCATATCCATTAGATGCCGAACTATCGCTGTGACGAGTGCATCGGTTGAAATTATTTATTACTAATAATGATGATTGGCTGTCCGAATTTATAATTGCTGATGAGTTATTATATTCGATTCCTCGAAGCCAGTTAATCGCGTCCTATATTGCTGTTAGTTCTGCTTGAAAAACAGTGCGCCCACTGTGCATTTTATAGAGTTGTTGATGCGATTGATCTCCACCATATGTCGCTACGAGTGCAGCACCGACATTATCGTGGGTTTTCGAACTATCCATCAAAATCTCTACTTCGTGCTCTTGACTAGAGTTGATCGCAAAAAGTTTACGTAGACCGGGATGGAGGAGTGTAAAATAATTAACTCGATTTTCCGATAGTTATAAATCGATGTTTTCGCAATAAAGGGATGTGTTGTTAATACCTTTGCGGTAATAATATATGGCGGCTGTTTGTTCTGCTCTATGTTTTATTGGAATTGAGTTTAAAATGACGCACAGCGCGTCATATGTTGCGGTTCGATATGCCTTTGTAACTTTAGAGAGCGCTAAACGTTGAACAGTGTTGAGTGAATTGATTTGTCTGCCGCCTCGTGTTGTTTCGTACCAAACAGATGATGCGTACAAAATTGCTGGTTAAATGGCGCCGTTGTAAATAATGCTTATTGATTCCGATCCTATTCCCCATTTATTACGTGCCACAAACGATAAACGGTTTAAATGCTCAGAAACCTTTTCTTTAACGTAGTTTAAGTGTGCAGTGCATTTTAGGCTTTTATCGAGAATAAATATTTTATTTCTTTCAAATTTTTTATGTCTGCTCCATTCATTCTAATAATTAATTGGCAACAGTAACATCTAACGAGGAGGGCTTCAGATTTACTTGGATTAAACGTGAGTTTGATAGATCGCCCCCATTCATAGAGTATGTAGAGTGCATCATTAACGTTTATTTTCAAATTGCTCACAAATTCATGTTTGGATATTAATGATGCGTCATCTGCAAATGCTTTTAGCGATGTGTTTGGCGGGAAATCAAGCCTTAACGCGCTATCGTAATGGATGTTCCATAACATCGGGCCGGATTTCGAGCCCTGTGGTGCCCCATAGTTTTGTACCCTCAATTGTTATCTCCGTGACTTTACTATTTGAAAAGAAACTTTTGACCAAATAAAATAGATTTATGGGGCAATTGCGTTCTTTAAGTGACGTAAGTATGTGGGGATACCACATATTGTTAAAAGCGCTCGATACGTCAAGGTTAATAACCATCCCGTTGATGTATTCTTGTTTGACTTCTTTCATAAATTCCGTCACGTTTAATATGGCGTCTACTGTTGATTTTTGGGGCAAAAACCCATACTGTTCAGGGCTAATTCCCCCTGTTGTGTCCATAAACCAACTTAGACGGCTTTCCAGCAAACCGTCTAGCACTTTACCCAATACTGACAACAAACATATCGGTCTAACTCCTTTAACGGTGTTAGATTCTGTGTTCCTTTTTTGGAATGAAACAAACCAATGAGTGTTTGTATATATCCGGAAAAACGCCGAATAAAAAACATTTGTTGAATAGTGCTGTAAATTCCGGTAATAAATCAATGGCTGCCTGTTGAATTATATCCGCTGTAAAACGGTCCAGACCTGGAGCTTTCTTCTGGTCCATTTTATTTATTATTGAATTTAATTCTAATGATGTGAATTGTATTTCATCTTCTGTATTGGGCTCTTTAGTGCTCATTTCACGTAATATTGATTGTTGGTCGTCATCTGTTGTGATATCATATTTAGGGAAGTGTGTTTTCAAAAGTTCGTTGATCGTATCCGTTTTAGATGTTGTATATGTGCCATCAGTTAGAGCAATCGTCGCTAGATTAAGTTTTTTATGTTTTCCTCGAGTCATTTTATAAATTTTGGCCCAGGGATCGTTATCGCTTTCTACAGTGCAAAAAGTTTGAAAAGAGGAAAGTTTTGAAGATGATAAAGTCTTCTTGTAGCGCTCTCTTGCGGCTAAATACAAATTTTTGCGCTCCTCTCTTAATAGCGGATGGTTATATGTACGTTGAAATATGCGTCTTAATCGATTAACAAGATGTTGCTCTATTTTTAGCTCTGGTGACCACCAGGGTTTGGATACCGGAAACTGATTCTTAATTGGAATAGAGAAGATTTACAAAATGATGTTATTGTCTCTGACAGAAGATTGGCGGCTCTGTTGATTGAATCGCAATCATATGCGTTACGAATAGCAAAACTAACGCCCTCTTTTTCTCGTAATAATATTTCGTGAAATCTATTCTAATTAGCTTTTTTTGTACAATATCGCTTGTCGGTGCGTTCAATTGCAGAGTGATCGATTCATCGATCCATATCAAACGAGAAGAAGATGTAATGGTGGTCGCTAAGCGATTTCTTTTCTGATACAATCCAGTTGTTTAGTCGTGTTGCTAAAGAGGGCGACACCAGTGTTAAGTCAATAAAAGACTTTAAAGTTTGATGGGCTCGATGTGAAAAAAAAGTCGGAATTTCTCTGTCATTTAGAAGTACAATTATGTGGAATAATATGAATTCATTTAACTGTGCGCCTCTAGCGTTTTCTCGAGTGTCTCCCCAGAAGAAAGAACGTGCATTACTGTCCATTCCAATGATTAGCTTATTATTGATACGAGCATCGATGATCGATTCTAAATGGTTGGTGAATTGCTGATAGAAGTCCACTTGTGGCGCTCTAGGCTTTGGGATACGTATCCAGAAGCAACGGTTAATACAGTGTTTTGAAATTTGATCTCTGCTACTGCAAATTATTGATTGGTGTGTTGAGACAACGTTGTGCTCGATATTGATCGATTAGCAATAATTATTGCCGATTTATTTGATGCAGATAGTATGACGCGATAGTTATTATGGACTCCACAAATCTTTTTCCCATTAGCACTCAGATAAGGCTCTTGTATTAGTGCGACGTCTATTTTTTGCTGTGAGAGTGTGGAATTGAGTTGATCGATAGCGACGAGAGAGTGCGCTAAATTAATTTGAATGAAAGATAATCGACTATTTGTATTTGTTTGTTGATTAACAGCCATAATCTGATTTCTGATCAATAAACGCCTTTTGACTCAGTATGGTGGGACAGTCGTTATCAAACGCTCTATGATTTGTTTTAATTGTACGGCTTTTTGTTCTAACTTTGCTTGCTAAGTTGTTGATGCATTGGTGTTTTGAAGTGTTTGATTTGTCTGGACAGGTGGCGGACTTATGCTCGCCGTTACAGTGAGCACACGTGTCTTTTGGTGAGGTACACTTCTTGGCAAGATGGCCAAAGCCTTGACATTTGGCGCACTGTGTTATGAGGATATAGTTCTCGACTAAGCACATATACCAGCCAAGTCTAATACGCTGCAGGCGGCTAAACAAGTTATGCAACTTTGGTGTGACTTCTTTTACAAGATTGTTAATGTCTGTGCGCCGGAATATTCGTTTGTGGAGAACAATCTTGATCTCTCGTCTGAATGCTGTAATGTCAGCATATTCTGCTTGAATTTCGTCATTCTGGTGGAAAATATCGTCGAGATTCTTATTATCATTGGCTGTTCTATCAATTGGATTATTTTCAGCCGGAACATACTACAAAAGCATGCGTGGCAAGCGTTTAATTAGTGTGTTTATATCGTATTGTGATGAGATCGCAGAATTTTCGATTTGATGTCTCAGAGATCTAAGCTCTGCTTCGTTTCGTGTTGATATGGCAACGCTGCCGGACTTACGTTGCATCCGGAAAGATTCAATTCCTATTTTGTTAGCAACCGGATCCACAGCGATTGTTAGAGCGGACTTAGTGACATCCGCCGCTTGATTAACTTTGGGCTTTACTAATAATAAGTGCTATAGAGTTATTGTTTTTGCTTTGCGACTTTTTCCGGAACGAACAACAGTGCTCCATAGCGGTTCTTTTGTTGTTATTGTGACTGATGTTTGTCTGCGAAACCGGAAATTTTCTCATAGATATATGTTTTAAAAGTGATGAGACTTGATTCAATGAAGTCTTTCATTGCGCCATCTGTTGCGTTTTGCATGTACATTTTCTAGAGGCTTTGATGTGTTCGTCTTTATAATAATCTATTAATTGTGCTTGTGTGTTGAATTTTTTTCTCAATTTAGACTGAACAGGTATTCCAAGCTTGTTGTCTTTATACTTTATAAAAATGGCTTCAAATTTATTGGATAAGGCGGAAGTTGATGAAGATCCAGGTTGTAATGGATCAACGTCAGCTATTTCTTCGTCAGTGTGGTTATCTGACTGGACAAATTGCGTCTTCTCGTCAGCTTTACGCTTTTTACCGAGTTGTTTCGGAGGAGTGCCATGTCTAAACGTCTTGACTGGCGAATAGGAGGCAGACTTAGCGTCGATTCTCTTGACTACTTTATTTATGAGACAAAGAGATTCATCGGAGAGATCATTCTCCAGCATCTTTTCAATTGAATTATCTTGGTTGAGATATAAACGGCAGAGTTCGCTGGTGAAGTCATTGACAATACTTTTGCGTGTGCTGTCGCTTAGCGACACGAGGTGTTGATAAAGATTTTGGTGTTCATTTTGTTTTTGATTGGTGGCGAAACACTCTTTCAAAACAAAACGCAAGCACTGCGCAGACAGGCACAAAGTTTCACTGTTAATAAATGATGTTGTCATGAAAATGAGGTTAATAAGTGAACGTTGATGATGGTGTTATTAATGATCCACTAATGACGTTAAATATTTTTGTATTTTTGATGAGTTTTAATGAGAACGATATTTATTTATGATCACGATTCTGGGCACAACGTAAAAAATCACTTTTAACAAGATTTCACACGAAGTGGAAGCAAAATTTGAATGAAATTTTGAGAGAAAGCAAAATCAGAGTGAGGAGCAAAATAAATGCGACTACTCTGATCAAAAGCTAAACTGCAACTATCCAAGGAAGGCAAGAAATGTGATTTATTTGGTTAGCCGTGCTCACAATTAAAGTAAACGGCCGTCAGGCTGACCGCCTCTGACAATTCCCAGAGTGGATGTAAATATAATAATAATAATAATAATAATAATAATAGAGACTCTTTAAAATAGACCGCCTAATGAAAATGAGTTGCGGTAAAAGTGAGACAAAAATGAGAGAAAACCGAGAAAAACTCTCGATAAATATGGCTAAACTCTCGGTAGAAATATATACAAAAGTACAGAAAATTTACAAGAATTATACAGTAAATATTTTGAAAAATAAGGCATAATTATGAGTAGTCAGTCTGATTAAATAAGTTCTCTTTATGGCGAAGAAAGCACGGACACTTTTCCCATAACGCACTGAGGTTAATTGCGATGTTACGGTTCCTGCGGCGGGTTCTATCCGCCAAGAAATTAGAACAGCTGTGTTGATCTGTGATCGCTTTAGAAGGGCACGCTTTAGTGGAGTGTTGCTTCGCACAATATCCGCAAAAATCGTCAGCTGATTTGCACACTGATGATTTGTGACCAAAACCGTTACACTTGAAACACTTGGTCACGAGGATAAAGTCCTCAACAGAGTTTACAGACCATTCCAATTTAACTTTTCCGGTCTTTACTAATAAACGTCTTAGAGACGGTGAAACATCGACTATGATGTGGACAGAGTCTTTACGAAAGGTTTTCTGATGAAAAACAATTCGAATGTCACGCTCAAATGCCTCGAATGTCTGATAAGCAGACCCAAGTAAGTCAATATTTTGCTGATAAATTGTCTGTAATGTTGTCTTGTCGTGAGTGGCTCTAATAGTAACGTCTGTCGAATCACAGACGGGAACGTGCTGAATAAGCATACGAGGTCTGCGCTTATTCGGAAGTCTGATTTCATAGTTAGAGGCAATATTCGTCGCACTTAAAGAGGTCTGTAGCGTTGTAAGTTAATCGGCTGATGATGTGGTGATTGCCACCCCACCACTACGGACATTTCGAACACTGACGATACCAACTTTTGAAGTGACTGGATCGAAAGATGTCTTTACAGCGTCTTTTGTGACGGTCGATAACTGACTACTGTCTTTTGGCAAAATGAGGACAGTATGTTTGGACAAAACAGACTTTGACTTTTTACGGCGGACTATATCCGCGAACGATGCAGGCTTAATAATTGATTCAGTGACTTGAGGTACGGACAATACAGACTGAGTTTGTGCGGCAGCAATCCGGTCTAATTTATCGTCAAAATAAAGTCTAAATGCGTCCAAACTAGTGTCAATATAAGATTTTAGTGGAGTGTGATCGCCAGAACTAGTGACAGTACGAGAGGCTTTACGAGACAAATGCTTATAACAATCGAGTGCTTGCGCTTGTTCGTTGAATAGTCCGCGTATTTGAGCCTGGTTGGAAAATTAAGTTTTGAGCCAGAGGCTGTAAAGTGGCTTCAAGCCGACTAGAAATTTCAGAAGTTGAAAAGTCAGTCTCTTCTGAGTCGGACTCTAATTCAAGCTCAGGATGCGACGGACTCGGTTCGTGTGCACGCTTTTTAGACGGATCGCGTAGAATTTCCAGAGAGGGGACAGAGGTGTCATGTTGACGGGCAAATTTTTCCTCAATAGCAGCAAACAAGTCTTTTGTTTCTTGCGAAAAGTACTCAGAGATATCGTCATCAATAGCGGAGTCTTCCAAAAAGTGACGGCAAATGTGCTGAACCAAGCCGTTAATAATAATGCCTCGATTTTTATCAGCGGAAAACTGTTGATAATACGTCATAGAATTGTTTTGACATAATTGTTTATAATACACAGGTGGCAGCCCAAGCTGCACACACAGAAAGTTTGTCAGTTATTGATGAAAAGTTGATGAAACGTCAGTGATGGTGAGATTTGAGACCCAATAATGATGTCTTGAAATTGATGAAAAATCAGGGGCAATAATGATGAGACGTAATTGATGGCGTGAGACTGAGTTTGCATACAAGTGAAAAACTCAGTTGAAGAGACGATTTTGAGGAGAGTGGAAGCAAAATTTCACTGAAAAACGATGAAAAATACACTTTTTTACAAAAGAGAGTGAAATAAAAATGCGACTGATCTGATTGAAAGACAAATCGCAACTTATCCAAGGAAGGCAGCAGCACGCAAATTACCCAATCCCAGAACAGGGAGGTAGTGACGAAAAATAACAATACGAGACTCTTTTGAGGCCTCGTAATTGGAATGAGAACGATTTAAAGCCTCTAACGAGGATCTATTGGAGGGCAAGTCTGGTGCCAGCAGCCGCGGTAATTCCAGCTCCAATAGCGTATATTAAAGTTGTTGCGGTTAAAAAGCTCGTAGTTGGATCTCAGTTCAAGTTATTCAGTCCTGGTTGTGGTTACTGTTTGGCTCAACAATTTATCGAGTTGTCTCTTAGTGCTCTTTACCGAGTGTCATGACTCATCAATTAATATTTAAAAATAATAATTTTATATAGTTATTTAGATTATAGAACATTATAGAACTTAACTCAATTAAAATATCTTCCAAAGAGTAATAAATATCAGCGAAAAATTAAAAAATTAATGCCAAAATTAATTTTTAAATTCGGGAATAATATAGCAAATTTTCTTTAAAACGGGAAGAATCGGAAATTTATAGAAAAAACATTAAAAACGGGGGAAACTGGAACATTAATTTTAGTTAATTTTTATT
Organism: Steganacarus magnus; assembly: GCA_034698365.1. Taxonomy (NCBI): domain Eukaryota; kingdom Metazoa; phylum Arthropoda; class Arachnida; order Sarcoptiformes; family Steganacaridae; genus Steganacarus; species Steganacarus magnus. The sequence goes on from JAQIVF010000005.1 coordinate 63,812, forward strand.
AAATTAAGTTAATTCTATGATTTATACTATATTCCCGAAAATAAAAGGCTTTATAAAAAGCGGGTGTTTCCCGGTTTTTCACATCCTTAGTAAACCACTAAACGGTAACGGTATTTACCACTTAACCAACTTTAATTGATAAAACACATATTTATAACACATGGTATAAACACATTTTATTATTTAACAAACACTTGTGACGAACTGTTTTTAAATTAACGCATTCACCAAATGTTTGTGAGTAATTGTTGCAAATGGTATTTATCCACTTATTATATATCTTAAATGGTGAAATTAACGTGAAATAAAAGTGATTGTATTTTGTTTCGAAGCATTCAGTGATTCACCGTCAAGAACAGGCACACGACGACTCGATTTGGAGCGTTTCGTGGGCTAAAGGAGAGAACGATGAGATCGAGCACATCGTCACTGGAAGTCTCGACGACACCGTCAAAGCATGGAAATGGTAAGCAATCATTAAATGATTACTTCACTCAAATATTAGTTAATTAATAGTTAATATAATATTGAGGGATGAGGAGCAGACTGGCCTTGATTTGCGGTATATCTTCGAAGGACACGCTTTAGGAGTGGTTTCTGTCGATATCAATAACGTGGGAAGTATTGCCGCATCGAACTCACTCGACAGTCACATCCGATTATGGGATTTGGTTTCCGGAAATCAAGTTCAAAGCATAGACGCGGGACCCGTTAACGCGTGGACCGTAACGTTTTCGCCGGACTCTAAACTGATCGCCACTGCCAGTCAATCCGGAAGAATAATACTATACACTGTTGGAAGCGGTGAGAAATCTGAACACTCCTTAGACTCAACCGGAAAATTCACGTTAAGCATCGCATTTGTGAGCTTTTATATTCGCCGAGATTTCATTATTTAATCGCACAATTATTTATTAGAGACCTGACGGCAAGCAGATAGCGAGTGGTGCTATCGATGGTATGATTAAATTATTCGACACCGAAACGGGAAAAATTATTACCACTTTAGAGGGACATGCGATGCCAATACGATCGCTCACATTCTCGCCTGACTGTCGATACCTCGTAACAGCATCTGATGATTGTCATATAAAGATTTATGACGTGCCATCGGGTGAACTCATTAATACATTGTCAGGTCACGGCTCTTGGGTTTTAAGCGTGACGTTCTCACCTGATAACAGATATTTCGCTTCAGCGTATGTTTTTATTTTGTAATCATTTATCGATAATATTTATTTATTCTCAAAACAGTTTTATTTTAACATTAACTTTAATATTGGATTTTAGTTCATCCGATAAAACAGTTAAAATATGGGACGTGGATAGCAGGGAATGTGTACATACTTTCGATCAACACACTGATCAGGTATGGGGTGTTAAATACAACCATAATGGCAGTCGATTAGTGTCGGTGTCAGACGACCATTCTATTGTCGTTTATGGTTGTAATGCGTGACAACGCGCAAAGCTATTGACTGTTTGACGAGCAAAGACGAGTGCAAAGCGAGTGTACTTCCTTATTCTTTGCCCGGTCTTCATCGACGAATGCATCCAACTCTCCGTTCTCATCCGTTTCTTCAATCGCTTCACCCGGCAATGATTCAACTAAATTCAATATGCTTTTGTAAATATTTTTTCACTTATTTTAACAAAAAATAAACACTATTTAGTAATTTTTTACTGGTTGTTTAACTAACTTTAAATTAAGAAAATTATTGTTATATTTAAAAATTGCTATAAGTTATTGCTATAAGCTATAAGTTAAAAATTGATATAACTCTCACTGCTTGAAGAATTAGAAGTCCTGCTATTGCGAGTCCCTTTAAATTTAGGTTTAGTTTTTTCACTTTTTGATACATTCATCGTTGCCATAATTGTATTCATTAATTCCATTCTTGAATCTAAGCTAAATTATTAAGTTAGAGAGTTTAGTAATTTTTATTAAATACTAAATTTTGGGATGAAATTATATTGAAACCAACTTAATTAGTAAACGACATGTTGGGCAAAATAGGGTCGGTTTGATGTGATTCACTATAATGAATAGACTTTTAATTAAATTCATATTTATACCTGTGTTGCTTATTTGTTAACATTAAGCCTTTAATTTTTCGTCGAACTAAACGACTATTTTTTGGCAAATTTAAATTATTTCCGAAATGACGCATAAGTTCTTGTGTTATTTCTTGCTGATCGAAAATAGCAACAAAACTAGCGTTTATGATTTTTGGTGTCATTGGACTGTTTGATAGCAATAAACTGGTTCCGAATCCCGGAATTCTCTTTTTAATTTCAGCCAACGGTATGGCTCGAGTCAAATCTCTAATAACGTTAGGCTTAAGAACCTGAGTCGCCGTTTGCTCAATAATACTCCAGTCGCGTTTGATATCTTGAATTGTTGTCTGAGTCGAGGTGACTGTAAAACGAATAACATAAATACCTTTAAGAGCTGCGGGAACGCAATGCAATTTTCCGCTCGAATTCAATCGTTTTAATAATGTTTCGGTCAATTCATTTTCGCCTTTAAGTCTGAACACAACCATTCCTAAATGTCTTTGCGCCGGTATTTCAAAGCGAAAATCGCTTTTAACCATTTCCTCGAAAGAGTGTGCGAGATTCACACTGTTTCGAATGTGTTGCTGCAAACCCTTAATGCCATAGTTTCGTATTACGAACCATAGCTTTAATGCCCGAAATCTTTTACTGAGTGGGATTTGCCAATGCATGAAATCTACCGCTAAACCACTATTTTCGTGTTTTAAGTAAAGCGGTTCAACATTGAAAGTACGATGAAGAGCACCAGAGTTTCGAACCCACATTGCAGTGCAGTCAAAGTGAGTCATCATCCATTTCGATGGATTAAATGCGAAACTTTCAACATATTCTATACCATTCATCCATATCCTGAATTCTGGGCATATAAAAGCTGTTCCAGCGTAAGCAGCGTCGACATGAATCCAGATGTCTTCCTCTTTAGCTAACGGTCCGATTTCTCTGAGATTATCGAAAGCGCACGCACCGGTTGTCCCAAGTGTGGCGCATATAAAGAATGGTATGAGTCCTTTATCTTTATCATGTTTTATTGCTTCGGATAACTTGTCTCCTCTGAGAGATAAATGAGCGTCGCTTTCAATGTATCGCATCTTTACTAATCCAATTAATCCAGCCTTTTCTACGGATGAGTGCGCCTGATCTGAGCAATACGCTACGAGACGACTATTAATATCAGCGTCATCATCGAGTTCCTCATCACTGTTTGCTTTAATACGAATAATAGTTTCAGTTCGCGCAGCTAATAATGCAACAAATGTGGCTTCACTTGCCGTTGTTTGAATAACTCCTCCACCGTTACTATCAGATCTGCTATGAAGGAAGTCATTTGGTAATCCAATCATTTTTGCCAACCAATCCATAACTATGATCTCTAATTCAGTGCACGCAGGACTCGAAGCCCAAGTAAATCCTAAGCATGAGATGGCATTTGCTAACATATCACCTAATATTGATGCCGGACTATTGAGAGCTAACCATAATCATAATTCAAAGTTATTATTAATATAAGATTAAATAATCAAAAAGCAATGTATGTGTGCACACCTGGAAAATATGCGTGCATGTATGGTGATTGCCAGTGAGTCACTCCTGGCATTATCACTCTTTCGATGTCAGCGAATATCATTTCCCAATTCTCTCCATTATATGGTGCGCTGTCCGGAACTAAATCTTTCATATAACCAGGTTTTACATCAGGAAAAACTCTGCGGTTACGTATCATTTCTAAATAATCACTTATATAATCAACCATTTCTTTGCCTAAAATTTATACAATTTATTTACGATTAATTTATTTTTAAAATGATTGTAAAAACTGACCGCTTTTGCGAAAATCTTTCCAATCCATGTAAGAAACTGTAGTAAAAATTCAAGCAAATCTATCACTAGCAGCCAATAAACCCCAAAATCCGTTAGCATTAACGTGAATGGCAAGATGTTGATTGTTTAAATAACTTAGATTTACCACAAAAACTATAAACATTGCACTATAAATAACCCACAATAATGAATGTGAAACTTAATCGAGATATCTGTCCGACAAACTGTTAGTAACTAATGATCGTTTTTAGGCGTCTGCTACTTTTTTTATACTGCCTTCCGATAAGTAACGCCAACACGTTTCTATAATAATTAACTAAAATAGACAATATCGGTATGAAAATATCATATTATTTGCTAAGTTATCCCTCTAGAGAAACATCAATTATGGGATATTAATTGGTAACTGATTAGGTTTGTCAGTATTGACTTGAATATACACTTAATGAACTCATGAGAATTGGCTTTTACCCGTTATTTAATCAAAAAAATGAAACTAGACATAACTTAATTAAGCACACACTAAGTTGTGTTCAACACTGAAACTTTCTTATATTAGGGTACTTTAAATATAACTTTATTTAGAATTTATTAGTTAAACAATGCACTTCCGATATTATTTATATCAAAAGTCTACCTCATTATAAAATCTTTATTAACTTATTGGTATAATTTCAATTTAATTGTATTGAATGCTACTATAATTTAAAATTAATTTATTATCATTCCAATTACTATAATGAAGATTAAATGAAATTCTTTAGGTTCTGATATTTTAAAAATTATAATTGGATATTCGCTTTTTTACGCTAACTAAGTATTATTGAGAAAAATTATTTTAAAACAGGAAGACTTTTTTCTCAATAACTTTGAAAATTAAACTTTTTTGTAAATTCATGGAATATAACGTATACCATATTCAGTTGTAAAGATTGTATTTCAATTAAAAGACAATTAGTAATTTAAAAATTTGTTATTTTTAACTTATTACTTTGTAATTTATTTTTTAAGATTGTAAACAAAAACCAGTAAATAAAGCAAATTTCTTTGCCCAATTTTTTAATTTCACGAATTTATACAAAAACTAATTAACTGTTAATAATTTATTAATTAATAATTCTTAATTGAGAAATATTTAATGACAGAATTATATTAACGTTAATATAATTTTTTAGCTCACATTTTCTGTTAAGTCGAGCCATGCATTTGATTCGAGAACTGGCTTAAAAGTTGGATTACACTGTCGTATTTGTACTCTTAATTCTCCAATAACTAAACATAAGTTATCCTATATTTTCAAAGATTTGTTATATTTAAAATTTAAATATATTTAGAACATTTATTTAGAACATTTATAATTGATCACACGATAATGAACCGTAGATTAGTTTGCATAGTTTATATACGTTAAGATTATGAATATATATATATTTCTAAGTTCTAACAATAGTTTAAAATTTATTAAAAATTTTACACCAATGAATCGTTTAATTTATTGATAAGTTAATTATTTGATGCCAATTAAATAAAAATTTAAAAATTTTATTCTTTAAATGTATTCTTTTATTATTTGATTTAAAAGTATTGAACAAAACCAATATTTTATACAGAGTTGAATGAAATAATTGAAATTTAATGGTCCAATAAAAAAATTCATTCGCGAACAGTGCTCAGTGGTGTTAATTATATCCTAAAATATTCGTTAATACCGAAGTAATGTTCAATCTTCACTCTTCACATTGTTGTCCACAGCATTAGTATCGTTATTTTCCAATTTATTTGAAGCTTCTGCTAAACAATCGGTTCCAGTTTTACCAGACTTTTTCTTCTTTTTGCCAGCTTTAGGACCAGCAGAACGGATGAGTAACGCTTTAATCGAGTCGTCCTCCACTTGATGTTCGGTCTCGTAAATACTCAAATCGACGGGAAGTCCAGTTATTTTATGCGATCCAGAAGGCATAAGCAGTACCGTAAACTTAAACTGAGCCACAAATTCGTTTTCTTTTTCGTAAAGTACGGAAAACGGTTCTAAAAGTTTGTGGCTCACGCACTCAATAATACCCATTCGCGCTTTTTTTTCTTCGTCAAAAGCTCTCAAAGTAAATGGCATATTACCGAAACGCTTATCGACGTCACTAAAGAAAGTTCGCGAAGCTTTCAGTTTTAAGTGATAAACTTCATCAGTCTTTTTATATACAGTTGTTTTTGAGTCTAATTCTCTGCCCTAAATCATTTCAGGACAAATCATTTTTAAAAATTAATATACAAAAAAATCGCAACTTTTTAAGCGCCATTAATTTTTGTATCAAATTAGTTTTTAATAGTACCGGTAAATCTTTAATAAAAATTTATTAGACGCGAAAGTGACAATTTAAGTGGCGCTTAAAAAGTTTGAAGTAAATCTATGCTTACTTTTCCCTCTCCAGTGCTAATTAAAACATCGATGGCATAGACCTCATGCAACTCAAATTCGCACTTCTCGTGATCTTTTCGCTGTGCTTCCGTAGGATTCTGTATAATAGACTTTTCTCCGTCTATCCTAAACTGTTTTAGTTGATGAGAAAGCATTCCAGATATAGGTTTACACTTATATGATTCGGAAACTTTCTGAATAGCGTCAGAAACGGCGTTATTTTCACATCCCGGTCGTACGAGCCGTAACGCTGTTTCGGCCGCATAATAAGCAGCAGTTATTACGTCCGCTTTACGACCACTAACTTTATTATCCACAGACGCGCCAACAACTAAAGTGTGCGCCACTACTGCTATAAACCCATCAATATGTGCGCCCAAATCACTGAAACACATTTTACTTAATTATACGCTCATTAAAAAAATACAATTTCAATAATTACAGTTTAACCATATCTCCATCTTTGAGAAGATAATCGGTTTCACTCTTAAGCGGAGAGTAATGACAAATGCAGTTATTGACGGAAACACACGTTGGAAATGCAATGCCTTTTTTTAAATCTTTCTCCTTTTTAAATACTTTACTCGTTTCTTCGTTAATTAGATTATCACCGAAATTGCATATCGTTATAACACTTTCGCCAACTTTGCACTTATCGATTAATTGCGTTAATACTCCTTAATTAACGGCATGGTGTGAATCAAAATTAATTATTAACATAATTAAAAACAATTTGATAACATACTGTTAACCATATCTCCAGCCATTTTGTATTTGGTCACAACAATGTCTTGAGAAATTGTCTTTTCTTCGAGTCCGTCTTTGTCCGCCATTTTTTCGCGCCGATTATGATTAGTTCTTGAGGCCAACAATATTTGAAGAAAAGTACAATTTTAATAATGGATATGTAAAACTGTTTTGTCGTAAATACAGTACTGACGTCCAGTTATTCATCAAACTTAAACTAACATCTAATTAGAATTTATTTCAATTAATTATTATAGTTTGCCGAAAGTTTTTTGTGAACAAATTTTTATTTGGTTTAAAATTTAAAAATCACACAATTACAGTGAACCGAAAAAGAGTCGTAAAACTAATTAAAATCAATAGTGGTCTGACGTAATTAGTGGTGAGTTGGAAGGAACCGGCAATTTGTGTACGAGTATGACTGTCACGCATTCACTATAATCGTTGCCATATTATATTTCTTTCTCGTTATAATCTTAAAGCGTACACATTATGCCTGTAAGTATAGCACAGTTTTTGATCATATTTCGCTATTAATACCGACCAAAACATGATTTAACCGTAATCTATTAGTATTTAAGCGTTCAGTTTAACGATTAATGTTAAGATAATGGTGTGATTGAGCGAAAATAAGTGTTAAAAGTAATAATTTAGTGTTGAGTTATATGTGTGCCATATTTTGGTAGCGTTTGTATGACTGTATGACATGTGCTTTTATATAGCAATGCCTATACAAACAACAAATACTAATACTAATGCTATATAACTGTATATAAGCGAATATTTATACTTCGCATCACTATTTTGTTTTTACTCATGTTTTTGTGAATAATTATTTTAAAATTAATGCTTTTTATTGTGACTATAGTTGGCAAAAGATTTACTTCATCCGAGTCCCGCCGAAGAGCGGCGTAAATGCAAACTAAAACGTTTAGTACAACATCCAAATAGTTTCTTTATGGATGTTAAATGTCCAGGTATTTCGCTCTATCATTAACTCATTTGCCGATAATCAACAATTAATTTTTCAATTGATTTGTATAGGATGTCTGAAGATAACAACGGTGTTTAGTCACGCGCAGACTGTAGTTCAATGCAAAGGTTGTTCGACAATACTTTGTACTCCAACGGGCGGTAAAGCGAGATTAAGGGATGGCTGCAGTTTCAGGAAGAAACAACACTAAATTTTTAAAGTTTAATTTTTTGTGTTAAGCCTTAATTTTAAATAAAATTAATAAAATATGAATGTTTTGGCTAAAAAGATATTTTTTATTTTCAATTGTGTGTTCGAATAAGAGTTTTAATGTTTACATGAAGAAAATAGAAATACATTGAGAGAAAAAAATCACATTAGTTATCTCGTAACAAATAATTCATTCTCTTTTACTCAATCGTTAAAGCTTTGGTTCAAATCATAGTTACACAGACTCGAAACCTCTAGGGGGGGCCTCTCACAAAAATTCTCAAAATTCTTGGGGGGGGGGTCAAAATCTCACCGGATTTAAACGACAATTTTTTCCGAATTTTGGAAAAAATTATAGGGGTCTCAAAAACTCATCGGATTTAAACGACAATTTTTGAAAATCTTGATTTTCTAGAGGGGGGTCAACCCTGGGCAAGCCCCCCCTCTGTGTAACTATGGTTCAAATTGAAACTCTTTAATTGTTGAGCGCTATACTCATTATCCTTTGTTTACGGTAAGTTTTAGCAATTTTTTTAAATTGGCGAAAAAATTTTGGATTAAGTGTCCGGATATTTGATTATAAGGTGTTTAATTTTCATAGATATTAAATTATTTTTAGAAATGTCTGAAGAGTTTTTTGCGCATTTATTTTGATTTCATAAGCAAAACACCCCTTCATTAGTATCATTAAGTTCTTTTTATTTCGTATTAATCAAAGTTTAATTCTACGTTAGTCGAGTTATTTCGATTGTCAAATCGAAAACCTCTTTTCTTCAAATGTGAACTAAAACGAAGTTACACTTAATGTTGAAAAGCATGTAATTTTGTTGAATGCGGTATATTTGCTTTGCGTTCATTAATGTTCACATATACGTATGATTAACGTATTGTTACGTTAGTAATGCGTTCAACTGTTTTTATCAATTGAAGTGTTTTGTGTATACATTTATAATTAATTGCTATAAAAGTTCTGAATTTCATTTTTGGTCTAAATTTTTTTAAAAAAATGTTCAAAGTTAGAGCTCAAAATTAAGTTACTGTCAGGTCTGGAGCTCCATATCTAATATTCTGTATTTTAATAACTTTAATTTATTGATTATATATTTGTAAACGGATCCCTAAAAAGTGATCAATTAAATTTTTTTTTACTTTTTCTCATAATTATTAGTATAAAAAGTGATTTATGGTAATTTTATTTATATATCTAACCTTAATTTCTTAATTTCAATTCATTTCAATTCACTTCAATTTTCGAATTTATTGTCAACACGTAAAAAATGCACGTTTTGTTTGATTAATTAGTATGCTTTGTGCTAATTTTGTGTTCTTAATTAAACGAATCGCATGAGGCATATCTATATCACTGGTCATACGCATCATAAATATATTAATTCAAATGAATTTCGTCTGTACTGATGAGCACAGGGGATACGCTGCTTTAACCATATCATTTGATTATAAAAAGATTACTTTAACGGCTTAAGTCTGTGGTGTCTGTCTTTGATAGATTGTTGCTTGAATTATACTATTAAAGTTTTAATAAAAACATTATTTGATACATATTGATACTTAATTGAAAATAAATTGATTTGTGCACGTGTGTGAGAGAGGGAAACAAATTACATAAAAATACGTAATTATTTTCGTATCGCTATGAATGCATATATTTTAACTTAATAAAAAATTTTAAATAAATACTTTAAATATAATTTATGGTAAATTTCTTACTGTGAGTATCTAGTCTTTTAAAATTTGCGTACAATTTACTTAAACGAGTGTATGGGTGTAATGGTAGTAAAGCTTTTACCTCACAAATATTAGTACTGTACTGTATAAATACAATAAATAAATTATAAAAACATTGTATACAATGCAAGTTTAATATTAAATATAAAAATTTTTTAATTTATTTTAAAAATTCCAGGAAATAATGCACGTCCGGTATATTTTCGGAAGAGTATATAAAAAATTATACTATACTTAAGTATCAAAAACACTATTTTTTGTTTGGTGTCGACTAATATTTCAGAAAATTTAGTTAAATATGCTAGAAATATGTTAAGTACAATAATTTTAAACTTTCATGTATTAAATACAAAAATAAAATAAAATATTATTTTCATTGCTTTTTATAATCTCAAAAACAAATATTTTTGCAGGGTTCCAATATTGCAGTTTTCTAACAAATTTAAAAGTATTGACTTTTGAAATATTAAAACTTTATACTGTATTGTTACACACATAATAATGGTGTTTTTCAGATCTAAATTTGGATAACAATTTGAATGTCGAATATTCTGTGATATTTTTTTAGGTACTTGATTGAATATTCAGTGACTTTAAACTGGATTCGTGCCGTTTAACAGTTTATTTAGTTTTGTTTTATATTATTTTATTCAAATGTAAATTATCAAAATTATAAATAATAGTGAAGTACCTTCCGGTAGCGCAACAATTAACCATCTCGTGCAACAATTTAAAAGTTTTAATTTAATTTGAAAATTTATTATTGAAAATCAACACAGTTTAATAGTGGAGGAGAACGTGATGGAGAGAGAGATCATTGTTTTAATATTATAAGATTTTCAATATTAAATTCATGTGTATATACAGCGGAGTTTCGAAAAATAATTATAATAAAACAATGCACTTAACAATTTTGTAAACACATTGTTATTGAAAATTGAAAACACATCATACGGAGCACATTGGATGAGTGACTCGTGAGAATAATTCTTTAACTTACGATCGTAATGTTATTTATCCAAAAGTCAATAAAACAGAAAAGAAACAACTGATGCAATGATTGAAATAACAAAGCGTTAGCCAAGAATAACTATTGGCAAGAATTCGTAAGGTTAATGATTCCTAACACCAAAGCACTGCTCGTTGAGTGCAAAGAATTGTGGATCAAGAACTTTTCGATACACTCATGTGATGCAGTGCTGCGCTAACAGTACTAATGGCACTAACAGTGCTATCATTAATTATATCATTATTACATAATACAACGTGTATTTGGTTTACATAATGCAAAATTTGGGTGAAATTTCATTTTTTTTCATAAAAAAATTAAATTTAATAAAATTAATTTTTACGTAATTTTCACATGACATTTTCATTTAAAATATATAATTATATAATATAATAAATTTATGTAAATTTTCGCATTAATTGCAAAACTGTTTTTCGTGATATTGAGAAAACCAAACGAATAATACGTCAGTTTTTACTCGGAAACCTGACATTTATTTAATTATATTCAAACATAATAACGTACGTATAATTAAAAAAACAAAGTTTTACTCGAAAGTACTTTGCAATATAAATAAAAAAAATAGAGATCACACATATCACACACCAAACACAACACAACAAGTAGTTTAAAGTTTTGGACAAAACTGCTGAAAAACCTAAAAACTCGTGCTTTAAAAGTACTAATAATAATAATTAGTAACTCATGTGATGCTCATATAGACGAGATTGACGTCATTTCGCCATTTTATATATAATTTGGCTTTGAGTGAGCGCTAGCATAGCATAGCATAGCATAGTAAGCTTATAGTAACTGCGAGTTAATACACTTTTATGACACTGTGTCCAACAAAACGAGAAATACATCTCATATAACATATAATAGATATATTGTGTGCGAATATATCACTTCATTATCATTAGTATTGGTAATTATACTCAATTTACGTGTTAATTGTTAATTGATTCATTTCACTTCATTTCACTAATTTCAATATATTATCACGCAATAGTGTTATTAAATTAGGAATAAATGATGGAAAGAGATACGAATCAGATGTCGGAAAGTGCGTCGTTATGTCGTTCTGGGTGTGGATTCTACGCCAATCCTGCCAGTGATGGACTTTGTTCCAAGTGCTACAAAGACGCGCTCAAACGCAAACAGTCATCGCCAGCAACTGCTTCAGCATCGATGTCTCAGTCGACAACGTCTTCATCTGTAGGTCATGTATTGGTGTCAGCGAATGGTCGAAACAGTCCCATATCTGCGCCAATCATCGACTCTTCCAGTTTGTCAATACTTGCCTCATCTAATATTGATAATAGTTTAAAGACAGCGTCTCCAACGGTTCCATCTGCGATAATAGCCACTGCTCAAGATAGACAACAAGATAGCAATTCAAAACTAGAGGTAATGTGAATGTGTGGTGCAATGTATTGTAATGTCTATATAGTGATGAGTCATGTATTGCATGTCATGTCATAAGTTGATGTGTGTCTCATTCATATATTATATCAATCATATCACTAAAATCACTACTTATAGGATGATGTAATACAAGAAAACAGTCAAAACGTGAAATCAAACTCAAACTGCGACAAAGAATCATTGCCACAAACACCTCAGCAACAAACTGGAGAAAGCGATTGTCCACCAAAAACGAATAAGAAAAAGAAGAATAAGTGCACAAAATGCAGAGTCAATATTGGCGTTATTGGTCTGTATCTATAGGTGTTGTTATAGGATAACATTGCTATGCTATGCTATGCAATACCAAAAAACAATTATTGTGAATGAATGCGTTAAATAGATAGCACTCAATATGTTTGAATTTTATTGCAAATAGGTTTTCCGTGTCGATGCGAGGGTCTGTTCTGTTCGGCTCATCGATATGCAAACGAACATAATTGCACGTTCGACTATCGAGAACATGGTGCTGAAGAAATTCGCAAAAATAATCCACAAGTGATCGGAGAGAAGATTACGAAAATTTGAGAAACTATTTAATATAGATTATAATTAAAAACCGGTTAATAAAAATTAGTTTATACTTTACAATTTGGCTAAAAATTACATTTTGGGTATAAAAAACATAATTGTTTAAAGAATATTTCATTTTTTCATATTAAAAAATCATGGATACAATTCATTTTAAAAGAAAAAAAGTCAAGCAATTGATTTATTAAAACAAAAATCACTCTTAATATTTCATAAAAAAATACCTATTAATATGGTTACAAATAATTGACACTTTTTAAAATATTATTATAAATAATTTTTTTGATTATCATTATTATTATTATTATTATTATAATTTTTTTCCAATTGTATCTTAAATTTTTTTTCTTCATTTATTAATATTTAATCAGGTTTTTCTTTGTAATTTTGATTTTTCTTAATATTATCATTTAATGGCAGTTATATTAGATAAAAATGTATTATATAAGATAGTTGTTAAAAAATTGCTCTATTACTGAAAATGCAGTTCATTGTTAAATATAATTAGAAATCCATTGTGTCAGAAATTAAAATTTATGCCAATTATCGCTTATTTTATTTGTCTTTTAAATTTTTCTATAAACATTAAAAAGTAAATTTTACTATAAACCTACAAATACTGTATTAAAATTTATGAGAACACACACACACATTGATAATGCGTTTTTTAGTGTTGTAAGTAGCGATTACACCACCATTTTAGTGCTTTACCGTAATATCGTCAGTCTCATCATTTTTTAATGCAATATTTAATGCCCTTAACAATACAACCAATTTTAAAACAATTACTCTGAACTTAACATTTTAAGCTTATGTACAGTTAGTTTGGTGTACGAATTTTTCAAAGTTTGAATACATTGTAATTAACTTATTTGTCATTTTTTAGTTGCGTTCAATTTAATTTTGTTTCCCATATGTAAAACAGTCATACCAATAATACCATATAACATTCGATTCAATAAATAAATGTAATTTTTTAATATCATCAAATAATATCCTACAATTTATTCATTGTATTGAAATTTAAATTCACATTAAATAATTAAATCCTAATCAGCTCGAAACCCGAGTTTGAATTAGCTGTGAGCATAACATGAGAGACTCGACGATTTCTTGGTTAAAAGGTTACGATTAACTCAATTTAAGCGAACAATCAAGTAATTTAAGAAGTAAGAAGTAACTTAAGCTAAATTATAAGCATATATTTGGAAAGGTTATAATAAATAACAATAATGAAATAAATGTATTGTGAAAACTTGAAAATGGAAAGAGAAAGAGATACCGCAACTCAATATTATTAACTTGATTGACTTCAATCTAACAGTAAACTATTTTTCATTGCAAATGGCAAAGAAACTGAGCCGTAACTCAGCCCAGGTTGAACTTTTGAAGATTTATTATACATGTATCTATATATGCCATATTTGTATAATCGCAAGTAATAGCATAACTTTTTGATTTAAAAAATGAAAACAAAGTTATGGGAGCAAAAATATCAATTAAGAAACCAAGTTATTAAGAAAAAATAATAATAATGTTCAAAATTTTCTTTTTAGAGTTTATTAATTATTGGATAGACGTAATGTAAAATTTAAGTTAAAACTTTAGAAAAAAAACAAATAATATATAATAGAGGGAAATAAAATTATACTATACTGTAGATAATATTGCGAAATACAAGTAAAACGTCAACTCAAAATTATTGAAACTAGTTAAGACTGGATTTTTGCAAGATTAGTATACTTAACAACGTGACTGTTCGGGCGTTCTGTGTTTTCGAATTTCCGTTTTGTATTCCTATATTTCTAATGCATAATTTGTTAAAATTATTTTTATTAAAATTATTTCATTTAAAGCTTAAATAGTTTCGGACATTGTTGTAATTTCCAAGCGCTTTAGATTAGAGTCCGAAATCTTAAAATATTTAAAGCCCGAGCCCGATAAAAGCCCGACAATTTTAAAAAACTCAAAGACCGACCCGGCCCGATTTCAAAACTGAAAAAATTTATCACTTATAAAAGCTTGAATTTCAATAAAATATGAATGAATATTCAATAA